>JAJOZX010012730.1:0-83268 GCA_023014485.1 Bathynomus jamesi | reverse complement strand
ATTTTTTTTTTTATATAAAAAAGAAAGTGTAAATACAGTATAAAGGAGATTTCCAGTATAAATTTGTATATATATTTGGTGTTTTATATAACATTGGTTGGAAACATTCTTTTAATCTTGTGCTAAAAATCGATAATTGTTCAAATTTTTTTTTTTTTTGTTTTTTTTATACAAAAAGAGCAGTGTGCTAAAACCTGGGCAGATTTCCAGTATAAATTTGTATATACAGGGTGGGCCGAAAGTCTGGATCCATAGGAAAATATTTATTTTAATACATAAATTACAACAATGGTAAATACTTAAAATGAATATCAACTTTAACTCGTAAATGCGTATCCGTGATACTGTACAGTAGTTCGTACTCCAGTATAAATACTCAAATACTTTTTTTATTTCAGCCCAGAAATGGCTTCGAATCTAACAACAGAAGACCGGGTAGAACTTGTGCTCATGTACGCAAGACAGGGCGCTACACACAGAGAAGTTGCTACCGAATTCAATAGAAATCATCCTGATAAGCATCCAGTAACACATGCGACTGTTGGCAAGTTGTTTAAACGTTTCAAAGAAACAGGAAGTGTACATGATCGACGGCGTTCTGGTCGTCCAAAAACTGCAACTGATGAAAATACCTCTGCAATGGTATGTGAAACTTTAACGAATAGTCCAGTAAAGTCAACAAGAAGATTATCAAATGAAACACGCATCTCGAGAACGTCAATTCGAAGAATTATTAAAATCATAAATTCCATCCGTAAGTGTCTCGATGTCAGAGGCCGCCAATTTGAGCATTTGTTATAATTTGTTGTTTATACTGGAGTACGAACCACTGTACAGTATCACGGATACGCATTTACGAGTTAAAGTTGATATTCATTTTAAGTATTTACCATTTGTTGTAATTTATGTATTAAAATAAATATTTTCCTATGGATCCAGACTTTCGGCCCACTCTGTATACATATATATTTTTTTATCTATAACATTGGTTGGAAACAATTCTTTTAATCTTGTGCTAAAAATCGATAGTTTTTCCTTATAAATTTGTGTGCCCCCTTCCACAATCCTTTAATTTTGTTTTTCCATTTATTGTATATATATATATATATAGATTTTTTTTTTTTTTTTCTGTAACCTATATATCGTAATTCTTTATGTACTTCAGTGTTCCTGAGAATGTCATTAGACAAAAGCGCTTGAGCACCATCTGTGTTTCCTTTCCTTTGTGATTTTATTCATCATATATATATATATATATATTATGTGTGTGTGTGTGCCCCCCCCCCCCTTTAAGAAATGCTGTGTACGCCCCTGCCCTCATTAACTTCTGTACAAACTTACAAACTCAAAGTTAATAATTAATTTACAAAACTACTACACTAATACCAATTAATCAAATGGATAATTAAAGTTAAATTTAATAAACAAGAAGGAATTTGACAATTACAACCTATTAATAAGTACATTCTTTTAAAAAATAAATGATAAACAAACCTTAATGTAATCAGTTCATTAATAAAGGATGCCATTAACAAACAAGTATTTAAATCCAAATAATTAACAATTATATCTTTATATGAATTACTAAACTCCAAATGCTAATACTAGATTTATAAACTTTCCAGAGATAGTTTCTTACCTCTTTAAACAAGAGACCATCCACCAAAATACGAATAACACCGAGATTCCCTTAACCAGGAATCTGTTTAACCACAGGATTTTTGTATTCTAAGCTGAATCAAGTTTCTTAAATTTGTCAGATTAAGGTTCAGGATTAAAGAATTGAAGGACTTTACAAATGCTTTTGCTTACAAAACAGATGATCAAATAAATTCACTTAAGAGTTATCCACCCATAACATTTCTTTTATGTTACCTTAGGTGTTCGGGTGGTTGGTTGTTTCGCATTTGTATTAGCAGTACTTCATCCTGTTACAGTAAAAGCTTCTAGAATTGGATGAGAATTGATTGTTATGGTTTTTTATGTCTATCTGATTTTGTTTGTTTCTGATTCTACTGGCTATAGCTGGGATTTTTTACTCCAATTCCAGCACCTTCTCATGTCATGTACTAGTTGATTGTCTCAAGTTATATTTTCTCTTTATTTTCCCTATTTGTTTTTCAAGTTTTCCTTGTTGTGGGGGTGCTTGAAAATATTGTTTTATTTGGTTCAGTTCATGCCTGGCTTGTATAAGTTATTTGGTTAATTCAATTTTACAGGGAGGGGAGTCTGATTTACGCTTACAGTTCTGACTTGGGGGGCTTTGGTTTGAAATTTGGGACAAATTTGTTTTGTATATATAGGCCAGCAGCATAATTTATTTGATTAAGTTCAGTGAGATCTGTGTTGGCTGGGACCAATCTATTAATTGCTACATTAACTCCGTATAACAGTTGTTTACTGTTTATTTTCACTAAGTTTGATCAATTGGGTCTGGTTTTCTGTACCCATGGTTTTAACTATTTCAATTAGATTTCTTAAGTCCTCCTCTGTTTCTATTTGCTTTAAATCCATCTTCATGTTCTGGTAGTGGTGAAAGGGGAGGGGTTCCTAATTTGGCAGGGGAAGGTAATGGTGAGTCAGAGGATTCAGGTGAACTGAGTGGTGAACCACCCATTTCTATCTGGTGGTTTGGGTTAGTTAGAGAGTGCTGGCTGGTACTCTGTCTGCTTTGGGTGACCAATGGGACATCAGTGAATCATCTCTAGCATTTTGTGCTGTGTCAAGGCACTGGAATAGTGGAATAGGGTTCATTATTGGGCTAGTTTTGTTACGGATAAGCTTATCTGTTTCATCATTCATATATTCTATTTCTTGTTCATTAAATGCTTTCTAGGCTATGAAGTTGTACTTCCCAGAAGTTAGTCTCACAGCTGGTCTCTCTCTCTTATATGGGCAAAAATGGAAGATCTCTCTCCATTCCCTTGTGATGTTCTTCAGTCTCTCATATTTCTGCTTGGCATACTTTGTGGTCCATTTCTCTTCTCTTGTCCATAACCTTTTCCTTTTTTCACTTCTTTCTTCTTCTTTGGCAATGTAGTCTTCATTTGCTTCCCTAAGAGTGCTTTGCTTGATGTTAATTTCATCCTCTGTAAGATACTTATGCGCTTGTGAGGCTAGTGATTGTAGCTTCTTGACAGAGGTGCTTTTCTATTTTTCAGATAGGTTGGATTTCCTGATCTGTTCCACTAGGATTACGTTCTTCTGCTAGTGTGAATTCTTAAATGTTTCTTAAGAGCATTACTTTGTGATGCACTGTAGGAACAAGTGTCACATTTAAAAGGCTTTTCACTTTTGGTTTATACTCTTTATGGTACTTTTTTATAGCTGGAAGTGGGGCTTCCACCCAAAGCCAAACACTTCAACTATGTCTGAACTTGGCCTACCGCTCGTTTAGGGAGGGTGACCATTTCTTTTAATGCTCCTGTTTGGATTTCTATGGCTTGGGGCTGTCCTGGGATTGAATTCAGGTAAGTTGGTAGGTTGTCTTCATCACACCTATTGCCCCAACTATGATGGGGAGAATGGCAACTTATTTCAATCTCCAGTTTCTCTTTATGTCGTAGATAAGTGTCTGGTATTTGGCAATTTTCTCCCTTTCCACTCTATTAAGGCTGTAGTCATTTGGGACACTGACCTCAATAAGTACACTCCTTTCCCTCTTGTCCCACACTACTATGTCTGGTTTTACTGCCGAGTTGTAATTACTGTGTCATAGTATAATGTAATGGTTATTTCCAGTGACTGGTGCAGGTGTATGGTCTCATACATTTTTACTGCATTCCAATTCTAATGCTGTCATTATCTTCCAGTAGATATATTTGCAAATTTTACTGTGTCTAGCTGTATACTGTAGTACCCACCTGCCATGAGCACCCTACAGCCTCATATTAGATGGTCAACCCTTTTCACCTCAACATGACACACTCTACACCTGTCATTATTACTCAGTCCAGCCATTTTTTTAAATGCATTTGTTAGGAGTGCAAGATCTTGGGTACCCATTATTAGTCACTCTCCGTCATATTGCAGAACTTCTCTCCTGAGCCATTCCAATGATCCTTCTTTATTGATGTAGTAGTCCTGTAGTTTTTAATAGTAATTTCCAGCTCTTTGATGTTGATCCCATTCTTCTGCATGTTTGGCCTGTTGTTCCAGCACAAATCTTTTGCGACTTCTCCTAGCTATTAAGGTGGCTGGTACTCTTTCAATTTCTCTACTTCTTCTGTCATATTATTCCCTCCTAAGTGCTGGGCCAGTTCGGTTATGGAAGTATGTTGTGTTGTTGCCTAGTTTGACTGAGGTTGTAGCCCTTGTTGTTATTGCTAAGTAGTTTGCTAAGGGGGTCCAGGGTGAGACAGAATAGCAAGGGTGATAACTTGCTGTCCCCCTGGAATATACCCATCATAATCTTGACATGGGGGATGGATATTTTTCCATTTTCATGGGTGAGATTGATGTTTATTCTCCATTTTGCAATCTGGTTTGTTAAAGTGCTAAGAATGGTAGGATGGATTTTGTACAGCTTAAGGCATTCCAAAATCCAGGAGTGTGGGACACTATCAAATGCCTTCTGATAGTCTATCCATGCCATACTTAGGTTTCTGCATCTCTTCTTACAGTCTTCAAGGATAGTTTTGTTGACGAGTAGCTGATCCTTTGTGCCTAAGCAGTTTCTTCTACATCCTTTGTTCTTTTTCCAGATAGTCTCTAGCATCCAGGTGTTCATATATACTGTCTGCAATTAGGTCTGTAAATAGTTTATAGGTGGTGGTGAGACAGCAGATTGGGCAGTATTTATTTGGGAGATTTGTCTCACGAGTCTTAGGGATGAGGGTTGTATCTCCACTCATAAGCCATTCTGTTGTTTCTTCGTCTCCCTGCAAAATTCTGTGAAAAGTGGCAGTGTAATGGTGGTGTAATGGTGGTGTAATGCTGTGACCTGTTTCAGCCAGAAATTTGGGAGCTTGTAGGCCAGGTTTTTTAAAGTTGGAGAATTTTGCCAGTTTCCTTCTTATCTTGTCTTCCGTTATAAATAATTCCTCCATTTCTGGTTTACCCTCATTTGCCACCCTGATGGTCTCTATCCAAACAGCATCCTGATATGCTGTTCAGGGGTTTCAAAGCGGGGTTTCCAGTATGCCTCCAACTGGGTTTGATCTGGTGGTTCATGGACTATTATTCTTTCCCTAATGAGATTTGGGTAAAAGCCTCTAGGGTTTGATGAAAATTGTTTGTTATGGTTTTTCATGTCAATCTACTTTTGTTTATTCCTGATTCTATTAGCTATGGCTGGGATTTTTCCCTCCAATTCCAGCGCCTTGTCATATAACCTGAGAGATAATCATTTACACTTCCTCTTTATTTTCCCCATTTGTTTTTTGAGTTTTCCCTGTTGAGTGGGTGCTTGGAAATATTGCTTTAATTGGTTCAATTCTCAGCTGGCTTGTGTAAGTTGTTTAGTTAATTTAACTTTCCAAGGAGGGGGTTTTGGATTACACCTTTGGCTGGGGCACTTTGGTCTAAAGTTTGGGACAAGTTTCTGTTGTCATGTATAGGCCAGCAGCATAATTTACTTGGTTAAGTTCAGTAAGGTCTGTATTAACTGGAACTAGTCTATTAACTGCAACATTTACTCTGCATAATAGTTGTTTAAACTTTCTATTTTTACTGAGTTTGATCAGTTGGGGCCGGCTTTCCATATTCATGGTTTTAACATTTTCAATTATATTTGCTAACTCCTCCATTTCCATTTGCTGTAAGTCCATATCTTCATATCGTGGTGGTGGTGGTGATGGGGGAGGGGTTCTTGATCTGGTTCTTGATCTTGTTCTGGGTTCTTGATTCACCAGTGTGAATTCTTAAATGTGCCTTAAGATTCCCAATGACTGATGCACTGTAGGAACAAGTGTCACATTTAAAAGGCTTTTCACCAGTGTGAGTTCTTAAATGTCTCTTAAGGGTAGAAAACTCTGATGCACTGTAGGAGCAAGTGCCACATTTAAAAGGCTTTTCACCAGTGTGAGTTCTTAAATGGCTCTTAAGACTCAAAAAACGTGATGCACTGTAGGAACAAGTGCCACATTTAAAAGGCTTTTCACCAGTGTGAGTTCTTAAATCTCTTAAGAGTATAAAACTTTGATGCACTGTAGGAACAAATGCCACATTTAAAAGGCTTTTCACCAGTGTGAGTTCTTAAATGGCTCTTAAGAGTAGAAAACTTTGATGCACTGTAGGAACAATTGTCACATTTAAAAGGCTTTTCACCAGTGTGAGTTCTTAAATGTTTCTTAAGAGCAGAACTATCTGATGCACTGTAGGAACAAGTGCCACGTTTGAAAGGCTTTTCACCAGTGTGAGTTCTTAAATGGCTCTTAAGAGTAGAAAACACTGATGCACTGTAGGAACAAGTGTCACATTTAAAAGGCTTTTCACCAGTGTGAGTTCTTAAATGGACCTTAAGATTTGAAAAAAGTGATGCACTGTAGGAACAAGTGCCACATTTGAAAGGCTTTTCACTAGTGTGAGTTCTTAAATGGTTCTTAAGATAAGAAAACACTGATGCACTGTAGGAACAAGTGCCACATTTAAAAGGCTTTTCACCAGTGTGAATTCTTAAATGTGCTGTAAGTACAGAACGATATGATGCACTGTAGGAACAAGTGTCACATTTAAAAGGCTTTTCACTTTTTTGATTTATACTTTTATTGTGAATTCTTAAATGTGCCTTAAGATTTGAAAAAAGTGATGCACTGTAGGAACAAGTGCCACATTTAAAAGGCTTTTCACCAGTGTGAGCTCTTAAATGGACCTTAAGATTCCCAATCTGTGAAGCACTGTAGGAACAAGTGCCACATTTGAAAGGCTTTTCACCAGTGTGAGTTCTTAAATGTTTCTTAAGAGCAGAACTATCTGATGCACTGTAGGAACAAGTGCCACATTTAAAAGGCTTTTCACCAGTGTGATTTCTTAAATGTGCCTTAAAAGCAGAACTAAATGGAACAAGTGCCACATTTAAAAGGCTTTTCACCAGTGTGAGTTCTTAAATGTTTCTTAAGAGCAGCACTATCTGATGCACTGTAGGAACAAGTGCCACATTTAAAAGGCTTTTCACCAGAGTGAATTCTTAAATGTGCTGTAAGTACAGAACGATATGATGCACTGTAGGAGCAAGTGTCACATTTAAAAGGCTTTTCACTTTTTTGATTTATACTCCTTTTAGTGTGAATTCTTAAATGAGCCTTAAGATTTGAAAAAAGTGATGCACTGTAGGAACAAGTGCCACATTTAAAAGGCTTTTCACCAGTGTGAGTTCTTAAATGGCTCTTAAGAGTAGAAAACACTGATGCACTATAGGAACAAGTGCCACATTTGAAAGGCTTTTCACCAGTGTGAGTTCTTAAATGTTTCTTAAGAGCAGCACTATCTGATGCACTGTAGGAACAAGTGCCACATTTAAAAGGCTTTTGACCAGTGTGAATTCTTAAATGAATTTTAAGTTTGTGATGCATCTTGGTTTGATAAGAACAAAATGAACATTGATACTCTTCCTCTCTCTCTCTGGTATTAATATATTCTTTGCTCATGAAGTCAGCTGCAGTCATTTTCTGTATGTTTGATATTCTTTCTGAATTATTGTTACCTATCTGGAAAACAATAATGACCTCATTCAACATTTTTTATAAAACTCATTAGTACATTGAAATTATTCATATATCATAATAATAATAATAATTATGCTTATCAAGTAAAAAACTTTCAAACTTTTAACTATTTCTACTTTATATTTTAAGTTTTCACTTAGAATTATGACTTGAGAATTTTATTATAAATTTTTAGTTTGACCTACAATTAATTTTCACTAATCAACAATGGTGACTTTTAAATTTGACTTGAATTTTACTTCCAACATTAATTTTTAAGTTAGAATTAAGTTAAAATTAACTCTCTGAATTTCAACCTTGACTTTATCCAAATCTGAAGTTTATTCTACTTGAAAGTTAAACAGTGAGGCTAATTTCTGTTAGAGAAAAGCTTCCCAACACAAGAACAAAGTTCAAATTCATAAATAAAAAGTCAAAGCCAAAGTATCAAAACTTTGTCTGGATGGATGAGCTGATTGAATTTTATCTGTCTACATTTTAACTAACCTAAAATTTTTGCTTTGAAAAACTGAATTAAGTTTAAATTCTGAGATTTGTTTATAGTTCAATGTTGTCTTTGACTAACTAAGTGATGAAATTAAAATTGAATTTTGAATTTTAATTTGAATTTGAATTCTGAGTAACTGAATGAATTAGTTTAACTTTCATTTTCATTTCACTCTGAATTTAAATTTATTCAGATTGACAGTTAAGACTGAAATCAGTCAAAGTCAATGATAAAATTCAAACTTAAAGATGAATAATAAAAGCTTCAAATGAAGTGTGACAATTGTGGCTTACATAAACAAAGTTTCTACTTCCTACCCCTAAAAGGAAATGTTAAATGAAAAATACATCTTAATTTTTTTGAAATTAGAAAACAATTTATATTTCAAGGAAGTGTCCTGAAGGGTAAAGGTATCACTTTCCTGAACAATGTCTTACATACATTGCATAAATTGAGATATTTCACACAGGAAAAGGAAAGCAGGAGCAGCAACATTTCACTCCCATCACTGGAGTGATGCACTGTAGGAACAAGTGCCACATTTAAAAGGCTTTTCACCAGTGTGAGTTCTTAAATGGACCTTAAGATTCCCAATCTGTGAAGAACTGTAGGAACAAGTGCAACATTTGAAAGGCTTTTCACCAGTGTGAGTTCTTAAATGTTTCTTAAGAGCAGCACTATCTGATGCACTGTAGGAACAAGTGCCACATTTAAAAGGCTTTTCACCAGAGTGAATTCTTAAATGTGCTGTAAGTACAGAACGATATGATGCACTGTAGGAGCAAGTGTCACATTTAAAAGGCTTTTCACTTTTTTGATTTATACTCCTTTTAGTGTGAATTCTTAAATGTGCCTTAAGATTTGAAAAAAGTGATGCACTGTAGGAACAAGTGCCACATTTAAAAGGCTTTTCACCAGTGTGAGTTCTTAAATGGCTCTTAAGAGTAGAAAACACTGATGCACTATAGGAACAAGTGCCACATTTGAAAGGCTTTTCACCAGTGTGAGTTCTTAAATGTTTCTTAAGAGCAGCACTATCTGATGCACTGTAGGAACAAGTGCCACATTTAAAAGGCTTTTGACCAGTGTGAATTCTTAAATGAATTTTAAGTTTGTGATGCATCTTGGTTTGATAAGAACAAAATGAACATTGATACTCTTCCTCTCTCTCTCTGGTATTAATATATTCTTTGCTCATGAAGTCAGCTGCAGTCATTTTCTGTATGTTTGATATTCTTTCTGAATTATTGTTACCTATCTGGAAAACAATAATGACCTCATTCAACATTTTTTATAAAACTCATTAGTACATTGAAATTATTCATATATCATAATAATAATAATAATTATGCTTATCAAGTAAAAAACTTTCAAACTTTTAACTATTTCTACTTTATATTTTAAGTTTTCACTTAGAATTATGACTTGAGAATTTTATTATAAATTTTTAGTTTGACCTACAATTAATTTTCACTAATCAACAATGGTGACTTTTAAATTTGACTTGAATTTTACTTCAACATTAATTTTTAAGTTAGAATTAAGTTAAAATTAACTCTCTGAATTTCAACCTTGACTTTATCCAAATCTGAAGTTTATTCTACTTGAAAGTTAAACAGTGAGGCTAATTTCTGTTAGAGAAAAGCTTCCCAACACAAGAACAAAGTTCAAATTCATAAATAAAAAGTCAAAGCCAAAGTATCAAAACTTTGTCTGGATGGATGAGCTGATTGAATTTTATCTGTCTACATTTTAACTAACCTAAAATTTTTGCTTTGAAAAACTGAATTAAGTTTAAATTCTGAGATTTGTTTATAGTTCAATGTTGTCTTTGACTAACTAAGTGATGAAATTAAAATTGAATTTTGAATTTTAATTTGAATTTGAATTCTGAGTAACTGAATGAATTAGTTTAACTTTCATTTTCATTTCACTCTGAATTTAAATTTATTCAGATTGACAGTTAAGACTGAAATCAGTCAAAGTCAATGATAAAATTCAAACTTAAAGATGAATAATAAAAGCTTCAAATGAAGTGTGACAATTGTGGCTTACATAAACAAAGTTTCTACTTCCTACCCCTAAAAGGAAATGTTAAATGAAAAATACATCTTAATTTTTTTGAAATTAGAAAACAATTTATATTTCAAGGAAGTGTCCTGAAGGGTAAAGGTATCACTTTCCTGAACAATGTCTTACATACATTGCATAAATTGAGATATTTCACACAGGAAAAGGAAAGCAGGAGCAGCAACATTTCACTCCCATCACTGGAGCACTCTCAGCTTAAAAATGCTCTTGTGATTAGAGCAAAATGTCAATACTCCTGCTTTCCTTTTCCTGCATGAAATATCTCAACACTGAACTAAAACCATGGATTTCACTGGATTACATAAATTATTTGAAAATTAATTTCCCCTTTTCCATTGGCTGTGCACAATGTGAGAAGATTGTAGACACCAGTTGACCAGGTAAGTACTCCAGGGAGGACATTAGACAGGGAATAGGCAGCACTGGAACTATCATTTCTCCTGTCATTGGCCTCCTTAACTGATCTTCTGCCATGTCTCATCTACCTGTAAGCAGTCTAGCATACTCTCAAACACACACTTCTCTCCCTAATCTTCACTATACAGTATATACATGCATCTTACACACTACATAATCTTTTTAAACAAATAAAATGAAAAATGGCAACTACTTCAAGAGCATTAGCATCCTCTGGGGGAACGGACCATAAATGTCCCCATTTCTGACTCTCCTGCTGAAGATACCAGAAACACAGACCCAGTTATTGGAGTTGGATCTGCTACTGCTCAATCAAGATGGTCTGGGCATGTGCCTGATTCATTTTTCATAAACTTCTGCAACATTTAACACCTTTACTCAAACTTTCACTCTGTTGACCACTACCTCCCCTCCTCTTCCTCAGTGAAACTCAGGCATCTGAGACAACTCACAGCAACCCCTTTTCTGTACCTCTTACTTTCTCTAAACTCAATTTCAGTTAAAAAGTGGATGTTGTGTATAGGTACACAATGACCTAACTTATTCTCATATTCCCCAACTTGAATCCTCCAATTTCTACACTCTCTGGCTAAAGATTACATGCTAATTTCAAACTAAATACATCTGTACTGTCTACCTTCTTCCTAATTCCACTATCCAAAATCCTTTGACTACCTCACTTCCAAAGTGGAATACATTCTATCCCACCCTCCTTTTGCTAAAATCTCCATTTTAGTTATTCACCACCACCTTTGGCTTTCCTCTCATTTTACACACACTCCTGGTGAACTAACTTACAACTTCTCAATCCTGAATGACCAAGAGCAGATTGTACAGCACCCTACTTGTATCCCTGATTGCCATGGAGATAGGCCCAACATTCTGGATTTATTTCTGACATCTCATCCTTCTTCTTAGTCTGGCAACCTTTTTTCTCTGTTGGGCTCCTCCACCCACAATCTTATATCTATATATCTGTTCCCTGTCTTATCACTCCAATTCAGCCTTTGGAGTCTCCCAAGAGAAGCTACCTTGGGCACTTTGGTGCGACTGATTGGGAGGCTCTTGGGCAGTACTTGTCTTTTTTCACATAGAATGATTACTGCTTCCAAGGCAGAGGCCCTTCCAAGTTTGCTGCATCACAGAGGTGATTATCTCAGGTATGAAGGCATACATTCCATATTCTCTTCCTACAACTCCTGCAAAAAAATCTTGGTTTGACTTTATTGTTTTAATGCTATCCACAACAGAGGAGGAGGCTTTCAGAAGATACTATCACCATCAAACTTGACTCTCACTTAGCTTACATTTCTGTCTGGAATTGTGCAAAATCTGTTCTTCAACTCGCCAAAATTCCTTCATCAGAAAAAAATGTGAAAACTCACCCAATTCTAATTCTTGCACTTTCTGGCATTTAGCAAAGAACCTCTTCTGCTGGAAGTTCACTTTCATTCAGCCTGTCCCAAGCAAAAGTGACCACTCTCAACCCTCCAACTATCACCCAATTGCTTTGATTTATTGCCTTTCTGAAGTTTTTGAATCTATCCTAAAAAGGAAGATTCTTGGACACCTTCTCACAATCTTCTTTCAGATTATCAGTGTGGTTCTGCAAGGGATATTCTACTGTTGATATATTTGCACATCTCTTTGACTCTTGGTCATCTTCCTTTCATGATTTTGGCGAAACTTTTGCTATTGCACTACACATCAAAAGGTTCTGACAGAGTCTGGCACAAATCAAATCTTTAATTTTCAAACTGCCAACCTTCAATTTCTATCCTTCTATCTATGCCTTCCTCTCTAATTTCCTTTCTGGCTGATCTATAGCTGCAGTTGTAGATGGTCACTGTTCTTCCCCTAAAGCTATTAAGTGGTGTTCCTCAGGGTTCTGTCATGTCACCCACTCTTTTCCTTATCAATGATCTATTAAGTCACACCTCCTGCCATATCCACTCCTATGCCAATTATTCTATTCTTCACTTTTTCACCCACTTTGCAAAGCATCCCTCTCACAGTCACTTCATGTTTCATGTAGGATGGCTATGTTACATCTGACCCCTGATCTTTCTGCCATCTCTGATTGGGGCAGAGAAAACCTTGAAGCTCTCAATGTCTCAAAAATTCCATTCCTCCATCTGTCTATTCATCATAATCTTCCACACAACTGTCCCCTTACCTTCAACAATACACAACCCAATCCTTCCTCTTAACATTCTTGGCATTTCCTTTTCTCATTATCTTTCCTAGAAAGATCACATATACTCTCTTTTCAAAACAGCTTCTAAGAGGTTAGGTGTGCTGTAGCACCTCCACAGCTTCTTCACCCCACTCAGTTACTCTCTCTATACAGGGTCTTCTCCATTCCTGTATGGAGTACACTTCTCATGTGTGGCTCAATCCACACAGCCCTACTTGACTGGGTGGAATCAAAGGCTTTACATCTCATCAATTCCCTACCTCTTCCTGACTGTCTTCAATCTCTCTCTCTTTACCACAATGTTGCCTCACTCTCACTTTATCATCACTAAATTATAACAGACACTGCTCTTCTGAACTCTCTAACTGCATGCTGCCTCCTTTAAGGACAGCATGCAGCACCAGACTTTCTACACACACTCATTCCTTTTTTGTCCAACTCTCTAACACATGGGTTGATCAGTATTTTCAACTGGTCAACTGTGGAGCAAATCTTCCTCAATCCATCTTTCCCTCTATTTAGGACCTACAATTTTTCCAGCATTGCGAAAACCCTGGACCTTAATTTTGGCTCTCTTCTTTTTCTTTGGGTGGGTAGCGGGGGAGGGCTTTCTTGTGGGCATTCACCCTTCACACCTCATTCCTACATAAAAAAAATACTTTAACCTGGTACCAGACACACTCAAACCCTCCAGGTTGTAAGGTCTGGATACTATTGCAAAATCAGGAATCCGACATTACATGATGAGTGTGTTAGGGTAAGAACACAAAGAAGGCAGGCTACCCACTTGCGGTTACCAGCACCAACCGGTGCTGACAAGCGTCATAAATGTGACCATGCTATCGAGCACAGCCACACACAGTAGAAGCATGTTCAAACTTCTCAACACTGGTTGCCCATGCTGACCAGAATGAACAAAACATTCTTTTCTCACTTGCCTGTGCGTGTAGACATGTTGTTGAGGCAAAAGAAAAGAAAATCTTTGTCAGATGACAAGCTAGACCACAACTCGCAGATAAACCTGCGTCTTCTGTGTCTGCCTACCAGCGCTGACTGCCAGTGCTGGAAACTGGCAAGCAGGTAGCCTGCTTTCTTTGTGTTCTTACCCTTAGGATTGTACTTCTTTTGGTACATTGAGTAAGGGCATGATCTGTATTTACTCATACATCTCAAACTGCTTCCATTCCCCCCTTTCCTATTGACCATTATGACACATTTATATCAATTACACATGGATTCACCAAGTTACTGATTATATCCTTATTACTCTACACCCTTTTATAGTTCTATCCTTAATCATATTTCCAGCAGGGGTACATATTTTTCCCAAAGGTACAGATTTTCTATAATGGTAATTTCAGAAGGTATTTTTTTCCCTGGACCAGGTGTCATGAATTTATCAATCTCCTTCCCCCTTCCTTTTCTTTCCATTCTCTTCTCTTTTCCATTTCCTTTGCCTTCCCACTATTTCCCACAGGTACATTTTCTTCTTCACTTCCAAAATTTTTACATTTTTTCCTCAATGAATATCAGCCCAAACTGAGAAACATAATACCCCTGATTTCCAGATGGCCATAACATTGCCAGCATATTTATTTCCATTCACACATCCATTTTAGATCAATCACACTCTTCAAATTATTTATATTAACTGCTCTCATGCCAAACAAGCATCTCAAACCCATACAATAATGTTACCACTTGCATACCTTTATGTAAGCTTCTCAGGGCCTAAATCAGTAATGTCCATACTTTCCTAAATTTATTCTCTGATTCACCTATATAATTATTACTATATAAATAATGCAACAGCTGGTACTCATTATCTTCTAAACTCCTCTCACAGAAGAAAATACCCTATCCACATACACATTAAATAGGATGGTAACATCACAAAATCCTCTCAGTTACTTAGGTCACCTTTTAAATATCACATACAAAAATATTATTAAAAAAAAATGCTCACTGCATTTAACAACTTCATATGAACACCATACAGCCTTAGCACTTGTCACAAAGCAAGTCTATTCACTTAATCACGTTTCCTCCAACTCCAGAACTCTCCTATACACTTATCATCTAATCATTTAGTTTTGTATTAGCGGCTTCATAGCAAAAATGTGAGCTAATGATCTAGTTTCCCTCAAACTACCTTGTTCATGATAGACGTAGATGTTAAACTACAGAAAACAAATTACAAACTGTAACCAAACTCAGCAGCACAAGACAATTAAAACAGTGAATGGACTTGACGATCTTGCAGAACTGTGCATTTATGAAATCTTCAGGAATAGTCCACCCCTATTGTCATTCCCAAATTGCCTGACTTTTAGCAACTTTCTCCAACTTATTCTAATAAATCAGAAAGTCAGAATGGTGTCCTCATCTCTCCTTTTAGCCATTCCCATTCCTCCAATTAAATTTATAATGATTTTATTTAAAGTTTTGTTTACTTTTTCAAACATACCTTCACAACAATATTGTACAGTACTTTAAAAAATTTACTAAACTAATAAATCACACTGCAGTCTACATACTATAAAAATAATAATAATAATAACTGTAAAATGGGGTAACTAGGCACTTATCAGTTTAACCCTTTAAGGACTGAAGATGCCAATTGCTAACGTTTCAAATACACGCATTCATAACTTAACCCTACAAAAAATTCAGGGTGGAAAGGGTAAAGGTAAATTTCATTTTTATATAAAAGTATGAATTTTTCCCATAAATTGTTGGTACCTGCAATGTATGGAAAGTATAATAATGAAATTTACCTTGAACTGATTAGGACCCAGTTGCCCCATTTTACAGTAACAATAACAGAAGTCCAAGCATATTGTTACAGCAGCTTACTGTTCTTCTTTGGTACAATTGTATAAAAATATAATGATACTAAAAACTTTCACAATGACTGAATAAAGCTCACTAATGAGGCAATAGAGCTCAAAACTTCATACTGAAATAATCAGTAGTAGTTTTAATGTCACATTTTGTAGCACAATTTCTCATTTTGTCATTATTATTTCCCATTCAATTTGTCACATTGGACCATCCCCGAATCTCTTAAAAATTAGCTGCAATAAAAAATTCATGGGCATTTCAACTTAAATGATTTATAAATCCTTCTATTTTGAAGCATGAAGAACTAAATAATGATTGTTACAACTTCCTTAGAGGCAATTACCTAATTAGTTTTTGCATCAAAATGTTTAATTTTTCATAGTGACAATGTCAATATTTTTATTTCATTACTGCCACAATTCATAATTCACTTAAGGAATATTCTTAAAATTTAATTTCTTCTGATTCAAAAATTTTTTGATGCATTTGCCAGTTCAACAATTTATATTTTGATGTCAGACAAAAAGACCCACATTTATTCACATTCATGCATCATTTTCCTTCACAGATAAAAATGGGTAAGTGACCTATTTATTAGCAAGAATGATGTATTTTTTTCCCCTTCTTTAATTTACTGCTGATTCATACCTAGTGAAAGTGGTACATATCTCTGTGAATCAGTGGGTGTGTGGTGTCACTGAGTTGGGAATGGTAGACTAGGGGGGGGTGAGTAAGGTTCAGTTGCTGGATAGTGGGTAGGAGGGGTATGGTCTTAGATATGATGAAGCAGATGGGAATGAGTGAGAAAAAGGAAAATCACTTCCGCTGAATAATGGGGGCCTTCAGCGAGTATGGAAATTTTGGACAAGAGAGGGAAACACGTGTGATGAAGAGCAGACAGGTTTGGGCATTCGACCAGGAGATCAGTGGTGGAGCAAAATTGTCTGAAGCCAGACTGGGTAGCCAGGAAGAATTACTATTTTCAAGGAAGAATGATAGTCGCATATGCAACTATTTTTTCAAAAATTTTGCAGGCATAACACAGGGTGATTGGTCTAGTTTGTGGGATCAAGGGAATCTTTGCGAGGTTTGGGGATAGGGATTACATGGGCCTCCCTCCATTGGGAGGGGAAGGTGCCCTCTATCCATATGCAGTTGTATAGGTCTAGTAGGGAAATTTGTAAGGTAGGGTGGATGTGCTGGATCATGCTATGCTGGATCATGCTGTACAGGATACCATCTGGGCTGGAACAAGGGGATCATCAAGAGGCCAGTGCCACCTGTAGTTCATACATGGTGAACAACCAGTTGTAGGTGCCACCTAGGAATGGTGAAGAGGAGCTATTGTTAGGAGTGGGTACGAGGGAACTGTCTGTGGAGGGAAAAATGGTGGCAAAAGATAGAAGCTACGTTGTTTGCAACTGATTTGGGCTCGTATTCAATTCCATAATTAGTCCGGAGGACCGGGGGCTGGGAGGGGACATGTCACCTCTCGACACCCTGTACCTTCTTCCAGATGGTAGCCAAAGGGTGGTGGTGATGCCAGATACAAAGGCACACCAAGAAGCTCAGTGCGGTCTTCATTGTATGGCAGGCAATGGCCTTGTCCCACTGCATCTCCATGCGATGGATGGGGAGTCGTGTATGGTAGAAGCATTGAGTGGGCTTCTTCTTGGTGCGTATGGCCTCCGTGCACTCTGGGGTCCACCAAGGTACCCGTCGGGTGCAGGGGTAGGCAGAGGATCGTGGGATGTTAGTGCATGCAGCTGCTACAACAATTGACTCAAAGTATGCCATGCACTTGTTGGAGGATGGGAAGTGGGCAGTCACAAGGGTTGTATATGTATTGTCTTGGAAGCAGGACTAATTAGCTTTGGCAGTAATCCATTTTTCCAGTACCTGAACAGTCTGGTTGAGCTAATTTAGCGTGAGTTGAACAGGGAAATAGTCACTTCCATAGTCCTATTGGAGGACTTGCCATGTGAAATCTAGGAAGGCATCAGTCGAGACAAAGGACAGGTCTATACAGGATGGAGTGCAGGTGGTGGCATGGTAGAATGTAGGAGAGCCATCATTGAGGCACTCAAAGGAGAGCTCAGTCATGATAGTAATCAGGGTTGGGGCCATATAGGTGGTGTGTATGTGTCTCCCCACAAGGGGTGGTGACTATTGAAATTGCCCAGTAATAGAAAGGGCCTGGGGAGTTGTTGTACCACCTCCACCAGGTCATCGTGGGAGACTCGAGTGTGGGGAGGGAGGTATATTGAACAGATGATGATAGTGCTGTCTATCCAGGGAAAGCCTGGTAGTAATCACCTGTAAAGAGGATCAGATAGAGAGATTGTGGAAGGGGACTGCATGGTGTATAAAAATGGCAGGCCCCCTTTGAGTGCAGGTAGGAGATGGGATGGTGATGTAGGAATATCCAGTAGGGCAGGGCATGGGCTTAGATCCCAGGATTAGCTCCTGGAGACAGACACACACTGGACGGGAAGAGGCAATCAAGGAATTAAGACCTTTGTCATTCTCGAATATTCCTCTGGAGTTCCAATGTACTATTGTAGTTTTTGGGGGGGTCCATTATTCAATGATTGGGGATGGGTAAAGGTGTAGGTGCTTGGGGTTTGAAGGGAGATCTGGGGGTTCACAAAGACAAAGGATGGGTCAAGAGCATGGCTGGCTATCTGCCATTCACCAGAGAAGGAATCAGTCAGCCAGTCAACCTCCACAGAGATTGTGGGGTTGAGTCAGCCGAATGAGACTGGAGCCATGGATCATGGCAGCTAGGAGAATGTCGTGGGCTTCTGTATTCGGGCCAGGAGGGGGCACTTTATTTTCCAAAGTGGCACCTCCCCGCCTGTCTGGGGTCTCACGGTGGCCCCTGGTCCCTGGGTGGCGATAGGGGGTACCAGAAGGATCGGGCAGGTGGGATGATGTGCTCAGGGTGGCTAACAGGGAGGGGGCCATGGATATTGGAGGGGGGGGAGGTACTATAGGTGTGGAAGATAAACCAGTGTTCTCATGGAGGGGTGGAAAAAATGGCACCAGAAGGCAAGGGCAGATCCATAAGACTCATGGGTGTGGCCAAACTCCCCTTGGCCACACCATGGAGCTGTGCCAGAGCTGCATCCACTGGGATCCTCAGGGGAGAGGATGTTGTCCAAATTGGATCTTGTCATGGGAGGTGGGTCATGTAATTCAGCTACAATTGTCAGAGTCTGTGGGGGTAGATAGGTGGGACTTCTGCAGTGGGGTGATATGGTCCTCGTAGATAAAGTGGGTGGTGTGAGAGAGCCATCTTCTTAGATCTGGGGTAAGAGGGAGAGACATGTTGAAAGGCAGGAGGGTCTGGCAACTCATTCCGGCATCTCCATCTCCTCATTGGCTTGATCCAGGCATTAGGTTTGGGTGTGTGCAGAGAGTGCTGGGAGGGTAGGGTTTGAGGTGGATGGGGCCTGGGTATCCTGGTCCTAGACTCCTGGGAAATCTGTGGCAGGTGAGGTGCGTAAAGAGGAGGGATGGTGTGGGGGACAGGAGGTCATTGGGTTCAGCGAGGACTCCCTTTGGGAGGAATGGAGAGCAGTGGTCGAGGGGGATTTGAGTGGCAGACCAGGGAAGTGTGCCGAGAGGACAGAGCCGAGGGCAGCAGCGTAAGATACCCCTGGCCTCACCTCCCAAATCCTCACCCTGTCTCATGCCTCTCAGAGGCTAAGGAAGTCCTCTACCTGCAGGCCTCGGACCTCCTTCTCAAACTTAAAGAAAAGGCATTCGTGGGATGAAGAGGGGTGTGTGCCTTCACAATTGGAGCATTTGGGTGTGTTGGGGCACTTGTCTGGGTGAGCGATTTGTCCGCAATGAACACACAGTTGGTGCAGTTGCCAGCAAACTGAGGTGACATGTCCAAACTTGTTGCATTTAAAGCAACAGGTTGGGTCTGGTATGTATGGGTGGACAGTAAACTCGCATTATGTGCAGTCTCCCATACCCCATACAATATGGTTGGAGGGACTAAGGTAAGAAGTAGGCGTGGGGTGGGGGAGGGGGTGCCTCCCTGTCAGGATGTGAAGCAATGGATCTTAGTGACACCCTGGGGTGCAAGGTCCTCCAAGAGCTCATTCACTGTGATTGATAACACTAGGCAACAAATTTCAACTTTTTTTTTGTTACAGACACGTGAACTACTGATTCCTACTAAAGCGCTGATGCTGATTTCAGATCTGATATCAAAATTTCTCTATCACGTCCAGATTTTGTGTAACCGAAAACCCCTATTTTTCATTTTTTTTCTCACCCGCTTCTGTTACGAAAGCCGTCTAAGCTACTTTTCCATGCCACGTTTTATGTTAAGCATACTTAAATAATTAGTGAACAGGGATGTCTTTCCTCCTTCATTCTGGCTTAAGACAGACAGCGGAATTCCGCTGGCAGAGTTACCACCCCTGCGCCCAACCATCCACCCAAAGCGCGTTAGTATTTTGTTGTTACTACTGAAAGGCAAATTCCTGTTCTTAAGTGAAACTTTGGTGTGTCCTCTTCCTTTGTCGCTTGTAGGATGATGAGCTCTCCTTCTGCAGGAACCAACAATAATCTCCCATCATATTTGGGTTGAAATTACCTTGGTATCTGTTTTCCATAACTGAGATCTGTTGGTGGAAGTGCTCACCATGCTCGTCACTTACAGCCCCAAGGTTGGCCGGGAAGAAGTCAAGATGAGAATGTAAAAAATGAATTTTCAAAGACATTCTGCATCCCATTATTTCATAAGATTTAAGCATGTTTTCTATGAGTTTACGGTGGTTTTCAGCTTTGTGGTTTCCAAGAAAATTTTTGACAACTTCAACGAAAGATGTCCATGCTCCTAGTTCATTCTCATTTAGGTTAGATGGAAACGATGAGTCGTGGATGACACTGCGGATCTGTGGTCCAGTGAAAACTCCAGCTTCTAGCTTAGCATCTGTCAATATTCCTTTGAATTTATCCTTTAAATATTGGAAACCACTACCTTGATGATCCATACCCTTCACGAAATTTTTCATAAGGCCAAGTTTAATGTGAAGTGGTGGAAGATGTACTTTCTGAGGGTCAATAAGTGCTGGGTGTTTCACATTGTATTTACCAACAACATGTTCAGTTCTAGATGGCCAATCATGTTTTTTGTAGTGGTTCTTGTCATCTCTGCTGTTCCATAGACACAAAAAGCACATATGCTTTGTGTAGCCCAACTGTAACCCAAGAAGTAATGATACAACTTTAAGGTCGCCACAAATATTCCATGTGTGGTCCTTATATTTGATGAGTCTTAGCAGCAGTTTCATCGATTCATAAGTCTCATTAAGGCCAGTGGCATGTGCTACAGGTATTGAAGGTTTTTCATTGCCATTGTGCAGTAATACAGCTTTAAGGCTAGCTTTACTAGAGTCAATGAACAGTCTCCATTCTTTTGGATCATAGCGACAGCCAATCCCTTGCATCAGACCACTGATATCGTGGCAGAAACAAACGTTTTCTTCCTGTAAGTAAAATGATGAAAACTGCAAATGGCGATGGCGGAAATGGGAAACTTTGGTGTTTGGTTGGAGAAGATTAAATTCTTGAAGTCTTGAACCAAGCAACTCTGCCTTTTCTTTTGGTAATTCCAAATCGCGCACTAAGTCATTTAACTCCGCTTGACTTAACAAATGTGGGGAAATATTTGCATCTGGAACATATATGCCATCTTTCCCTGTTTCTATATCACTAGCAGAATCTTCAGATGAACTGCTGTCTGTTATCGTTGCTGGTGGAACTGGTGGTGGATTTGTTTCATCATGTGGTACTGGTTTCATTGCTGATTCGCAGTTTGGGTACGTGATCTTTGATTTGTTTTTCTTTGTGAAACTAGCAATCTTTGTCAAACAAAAATAACAATCAGTGAAGTGATTTTTCGGCTCACGCCAAACCATGGGGACTGAGAATGGCATAGCTTTTCTTTTACCATTCATCCAAGCTATTAACATTGCATTGCACTGTGCACAGCAAATATGTGGTGCCCAGTCCCTCTGTTGGTCTCCTAACTTACAGTCAAAATAACACTTGTAGGCAAGTTTAATCTTTGTTGTTATGTTTCTACGTTGTGGCTTAGGTGTATATTGTCCACAGACAAAGCAGAAGTTGTCTGGGTGATTTACACAAGCATGTCTATTTGATGCCATTTTGAATTACCATACAATATCTGAAAAAACGTAGAAAGTAATTATTACGATGTGCAAAATAAAAAGAAATACACACCGTAGTACAAAACAAATGCTATAAAAACACACAAGTCACCACAACCTGTCACTTGCTCATCAGCAGAGAGCTTCAACAACCGTTCTGCTTGACTGTCACGTAGCGACTGACCGTCGGGCCGTTGCCCGTTACTATGCTCTTGACTCAGTGTTGCCAACTCGGGATAAATTTTATTTATCAAAATTGTTCGAATTTGTATATAGTTGGCAAAAAAAATTGCTTTAACCTTGAAAAGCAAGTTTCATATTACTGGCATTAAGCCGATTAAAACCAAAATCTGGACGTGGTAGAAAATTTTACTAAAAGTGATTTGCATTTTACACAAAATCTAGACGTGATAGAAAAAATCTAATTATAGATTTGAAATCAGCATACCGAAATTAGCTAGGAGCACCTATTTGGTCTTCTGTAACAAAATCTTTGTTGCCTAGTGTATAATAGGCAGGTAGCATAAATAGTGCTCTGACTCTGGTTCAGACGAGGGTGTGGGGAGACAGACACTGAGCATCCAAGGACCTCAGTGAGGGAGAGTAGGGCTTTCGTCTCTGCAGCTGAGCATGATTTTATGATGAGGGAGCCACCCCTCTGTGGTCGCACATCATAGCAGCTGGAGTTGCTGCAGGCTCGGATCACCTGAGACATCTGTTCAGAGTTGGTTGGAAGAGACCCAGAGGTAGGCTGGGTCACTAGGAATTTGTGGATACTTGGAAGGGATAGGGAGGCTGTAGAATCGAAGTGGACTGGGATATCCAATGGTTGATAGGATGGATGTGAATGCCAACTTCTCCATCTACCATGGGGCTCTCTCCATGGGAGGTGGGCTGACGGTGGGTGAGGGTGGCATACAGGGAGAGTAAGAAGCCGGGTTTTGGAGGCAAGTCTTGGGTGGAACTTGACTTGCCCAAAGGTGGCTGAGGTGGGCAAGGGCGAGAACCCTGCTCCAGAGGGTGTATGTCCAAGGGCATGTTCAAGGTACAGGCTGAGGTCAGTAACGGAAGAGGAGAGTGCAAGAGTTCCATTGCTGGAGGAGGGGCAACCTCCTCAAGACATGGTCTTCCAGTGGTAGAGGACTCGGGGGGCCTGGTTGTCTATCACCTGAGTTCTAGGACAAGAGGTAATACTTTCCATATGTTATTAATATTGTAGAACACGGACCCAGGGGATGCGAGAAACTGCCTACCAGTGAGAAAGGGAGGCCGAGCACAAACCTCAGGGGGCAGGGTACCTCATCCCCAGGGGACACATCGGTTTAAAAATGGGGCCCAGTGATGCAAAAGCTTGCCCCTAAATGCAGGGCCGTAACTAGGGTTTAGAAATTAGTGAGGCCCAGATTTTTTTCAAGCGCAGCGGGACGAGCAAAATTCAGACCAAAATGACATCTACAAACACAACCCAAGCTATACACTAAACACAAAACACAAAATGCTCGACGCTCCCTCTTTTCAAAAGAAAAGCAGTAATATGTGTTTCATACATGGAGGGAGAACGGTTGTCTTTTTTTTTTTTTTAGGAAATAATTACCGAGGTCTGGACCTCGGTGACCTCATAGGTAGTTACGGCCCTGCCTAAATGCTGCAAAGACTCAAGCCCCCCAATCACACCAGCCTGGACACCCAACCATCCAACACAGCGACACCCTAAGGGCATCACCTCCAGAGGACAGCACTGGAGACCCGTACTGGGAGCTGAAGACTTTAGTGGCTTTTAGCCCAGTTCCCCAGTAGCCTGTCCGGCATGGGTGACCCGGGGGCTAAGCCCCCACTGATGTAGCCTACTGGGTCAACATGGGAACCCACCCACCATGACAAGGTGGCCACAGGCAGGGGGAAGACTGATGTATATACATAAAAAAGGGCACTGAATAGCAGGGTTGGCAAAAACCTGGGTTTTTTACAAAAAAAAAATAACCCTTCTGGGTTTTTGGGTTGGGTTTCTTGTGGAAAACTAAAGTTTGTTCATTATATGGAAAAGAATTGCCAGGATAGGCATTAATATCATAGTGTCAAAAACAACTGACAAAAACTATTGTAAATACAACAATTAATTTATGATTTCTAACAACTAAATTAAAGCTTGGTTTAGATTTTGAATGACTGAGTACTAGGTCTTTAGTTATGAATTCTCAGCCATGAACTGCTAGATCACACAATAAAGAATGACTGATTGTATTCCAACCATCTTCATCATGCAACCCAAAATAAAAATTTAATACTTACTACTACATTTATTTTTGGTGAATATGAATGACTCTCAGAACATGATTTCTCATCATCTTTGGACAACTGCAAAAAATTCACTATAAACTTTCACTCTAGGCTAGATCAATAAAGACAAAAAAAGAGAAGCAAATAAAATAAAAAGTAAAAACTATCATATGAACATTTATAAATGTGTAAGGCTTCCACACAATAACAGAGCACCAAATAGCCATTCACCCCTGTTTCTACTTGGGCTCAGAGGTGAACCTTTGAGCAAACACACACCCAAGCACAGGGGAAATGAGCTCCCTCAGTGGTCATGATTTCATACAACAATAGTACCAGTAAGAAAGTATAGGATAGACAAGGTTCTTCAACCAGCCACTGATGACAGAAGAGGGTGGTGAAAGAAGATTTACAGAGGGGGAGTATGAAAAGAATAGTTTCAGAGTTCATTTGCAGTTTTACACAATGTATATATTTATCTTATGCACTCAGTACACATTAGCTGATAGTAGAAAATAAATTACATCATAAACCCCAAAACAATCTAATATACATACTTTTTTTTTGTAATTATTAAATAGAACAAGTCATCACTTTATTGCTGCATCATCTAAATACCTTTTTTTTTTTAAGCAGGAAGGGGGACCAAAGGCAAATGCCCACAAAAGCACACCCCGACAAACCCCCAATAGAAGAAGAGCCAAAATCAAAGTCCAGGCTTTTTGAGATGCCTGGACAATCCAGTTTGAAAGACTGGAGGTCATAGACATGGGTAAAGGTGGATTGTGGAAGATTGTTAGAGAGTTGACCAGTTTAGCAGATTAAAGATTCAAAATACTGATTAACCCTTGTGTTAGAGTTGGACAAGAAAGGTATGAGAACATGTAGAAAGTCTTGTACTGGATGCTCTCCTTAAAAGAAGAGGCATGTAGTTAAAGAGTTCAGAAGAGCAGTGTCCATTATAATAGCAATAGTAAAGAGAGTGTGATGCAACATTGCAGCAAAGAGAGAGGGGTTGAAGACAGTCAGTGAGAGGAAGGGAATTGATGATATGAAAAGCCTTTGGTTCTACCCAGTCAGGTAGGGCTATGTGGGTTGGCCACCCTACACATGAGAAGCATACTCTATACAGGGGCAGAAAAGATGCCTGTACAGAGACAGCAACTGAGTGGGCGTGAAAAAACTCTGGAGGTGCAACAGCATACCTAACCTCTCAGAAGCTGTTTTGGAAAGAGTGAAAAGGAAATGCCAAGAATGTTAAGAGAAGAGGAAGGATTGAGTTATGTTTTGTTGAAGGTAAGGGGATAGTCGTGTGGAATACTGTGATGAGTAGACAGATGGAGGAACTGAGTTTTTGAGGCATTGAGAGCCACAAGGTCTTTTCTGCCCTAATCAGAGATGGCAGAAAGATCAGAGGTCAGGTGTACAATAGCCATCCTATGTGAAGCATGAAGCAACTGTTGACAGGCAGGGCCATTTCTAGCCATTAGGGGGCCCTAAGCAGTATACCCATTTGAGGCCCCACCCCCTCCATCCACCAACTCATGCCTTACTACATCACCTCAGCACACTAGGGTGGTTCACAAGCATAGGGAAAATTTAGCATCTGAGATTTCACTTTCGGGGTCATTGTTGCTTTTGTTCCTACACTTAGTGTGAATAACTGTGTGAAGTATGGTTGGTCTACAGTGTCGTTAAGAGGTCGCTCAATCATGCATGACGTGTCTCACTAATGACTGATTACTATAGTATGACTAAATTTGGCTTCTTCTTTTGTAGGAATGTGTAGAAATGCCGCTGAAGCAATCAAAAACAGTCTAGCAGTGAGGTGTGGTTACTAGGGAAGGCGGAGGAGAAGTTAACTAGGGCAGGACTCCCTACCAAGCTTCAAGTCCTCCGGAAATTCATGTTCCATCATCTGGAGGAGAGGAAGACAGAATATAACAGTGTGGTGATGACCATTGAGGCTTTGATCCCATTTTGGACAAAAGCAAATGTTCCAATGACGGATACCAGATATGCTGAGAAGAAGCTCCCACTTCCTCCAGCTTTGGCCCGATTGACAAGAAAATGGCTGACCAACAAACGAGGGAGAGGATTTGGTGTGAGGCGGAGATGAACCAAGAGGAGGTGGCCAAGCGCGAGGCGGATGCGAGATGGTCCCAGGGAGAACTGGAGGCTTCTATTTCAAGCACATCTGAATCATCAGATTCAGATACTGTAGTTTTTAAGGAGTCAGCACGAAAATGTTTCACTCCTAAGCGATTGAAGTCTGTGATCATGCCTGACATTTCCTTAGCCTTGGATCACCACAACATCAGTGACAGGAAAGGAATGGCAGTGGTCACAGCAACTATTAAATCACTGGGGCACAACTTGGATGAAGTGTCAATCTCACGTAGCACCATTCGTTGCGTGAGAAGTGAACAATGTACAGTGAAGCGGTGTGCCGTGAAGATCAGGCCACTTTCAAGACCCATGAGCCCCTTCTCTTGCACTGGGATAGTAAGCTCCTTACAGATATCTCCCATGGGTTAGAGGTGGTGGACCGTGTGGCTGTGCTTATAACCGGTAATGGGGAAGAGAAACTCCTTGGAGTTCCAATGGTAGCTGCTGCAACTGGAGCATCTCAGGCTCAGGCGTGCCTGAAGCTTGTGGATGACTGGTCTTTGAGGGGCAACGTTCGAGGTCTTGTTTTTGATACAACTGCGCCCAACATGGGACTTCATGCTGGAGCTTGTACTCTCATTGAAAAGGAGTTGGGTATTGATCTGGTGTGGATCACTTGCCAACACCACGTGGTAGAAGTCGTCCTTGCTGCGGCCTTCGGTGCTTGTTTCGGAACATCCAGTGGACCTGAAATTGGCCTATTCAAGCGCTTCAAGCAGCACTGGGTTTTCATTGATCGCAACAAGTTCGAGAGTGCACCCGACAGCCTGTTCATTGAAACAGCAGAGCAGAGGAAGGAAATGGTCTCCTACTACAAGGAGGCTATCAAGAAGAAGAGCCAGCGGGACAACTATGATGAACTGATGCTTCTCTGACTCCTTTTCTTGGGAGGGAAGCTTGACGGTCCTGTGAGAATTCGAAGCCCTGGAGCCATGCACCATGCATGATGGATGGCCAAGGCCACTTACACACTCAAGGTGGTCCTATTTAGAGATCAATTCACCTTGCTTCAGACCAAGAAACAGAACATCGAGGAACTAAGCCTGTTTATCAAGCTCCTTTACGGCCACTACTGGAATGAGGCCAGTGTTGCATACATGGCTCCATTGAATGACCTCACTTTCTTGCGCCAGCTGAAAGCTCACCCAGGAAAGACGAATGACGTGGCATTTGCCGCAATGAAGGGCCATTTGTGGTTAATTTCTGAGCACTTAATCCCCTTGGCACTCTTTGATCCTCAAGTTCACACGTCCACGAAGGAGAGGATTGCTCACAACATCGTAGCTGTTCCCAAAAAAAGAAAAGGACTCAAGCGCGTGGACGGAAAAACGTTCTCCTCGAACAATCCCTTGGAATTCTATGCCACCAAACGTTCAGCAATCTTCTTCAACCTCGTCATGCAGCACGGAAGTGAACAGGGGCAATCATTCCTGTCCAAGACACCAAATGATTGGAACACAGATCCAGCTTACCAAGGAATGAAGGAACATGTAGAGAAGATGGCAGTGGTTAACGATTGTGCAGAAAGAGGAGTTGCGCTCATTAAGGCTTTCAACAGCACAATCACGAAGGATGAAGAGCAAAAGCAGTACCTTCTCCGCGCAGTCACTCAGCACTGCAAGGAATTCAAAGAGCCGACTAAAACTGGTCTCAAGAAAGACCTACGATCTTCAACTGTGTGCATTATTTTGTTCGCTGTTATAATTTCATAATATATATATATATATATATATATATATATATATATATATATATATATATATATATATATAATATATAGTCATAAATTGTCAAGTCATTATTATCCTTGTTCATAAATGTTCCAGTCATAAATTGTCAAGTCATTATTCAAATTGTTTCATTTTGAGCGAGTGCATAAAAAGGTCCTAGAGCAAGATAATTGGCACATTTATCTTGTTGGGGAATAGAATAAGGCAGATATGACCGAATATAAAATTCCAAAAAATGCTGTTGTGGACCACCCTACAGCACACACACAAAAAATGGCTGTGTTAATAAAATCAATTATGAAACAATTTTAATGAAAACTTTATGCCCAAACAACAAATATGTACTTTCAGAAGACAAACAGAAAAAATACTCCATGAAATTCCTGAAAATTAGCTTATACTGTACATTTAGAATAAATGACACAGAACTATGTATAAAAAAATAATGCAATTTCAACTACCAAACAATTACTAACTCTATGATACAATCGTATAATAGCTAACAGTTATAACAGAACAGTTTGTATCTTCAAAATTTTTGCCTCCTAGATTTTTTCTGGGCAAAATCATCAATAACATCATCATATGAAATCTCCCTGCCAATGTCCTAGTTGATGCTTATGATGCCAAGGCCACTGAGGCAATCCTGCCCCATTGATGATCTGAGGTAGTTCTTGATTGCCTTCATCTTAGAGAAGCTCCTCTTGGCTGAGCTACTATCACAGGTAGAGTGCAGGCAATTCTTAGTGCAACCCAGAGATTGGGGTATAGTTCCTCCAGTTGCTTCTGATGAATGAAGGAGAGAAGCTCCAATGCAGTCATGTTGTGTGAAGGGAAAGTTGGCAAGTTCTTAATTTCGAGGGCCAGTTCACTTCCATCAATGTCAGAGTCAGCTCCAGAGCTCAGTATCTTAGAGAGCTTTTCACACTTGCAGGACAAGTCTTCCTTGTTCATTGTGGTGAAGTTTAGAACCCAAATATGTTCCTCACATCATCTAATGTTTTGAATCTCTCATTTATTGACCCAATGGCACAACCCACCACCACATTGAAAAATTTGACTTCCAGCCTCTTTAAGGCTTCTGTAAATGGTTCGTCAGGAGCTTCGTAAGCAAAGTGCTTTTTTGTGGATCTAAGCCTCTTCTCCTTCAGCACAGCCTCCACATTCATTTCCTCATATATGTCCCTAGCTATGACTTGTGCTGCAACAAAACCGGTTTCTGTAGCTGGTGAGTGAGTCTTGTTTTTGTGAGGAGGTTGACTGCCACATCAACTGCATTGTAGGAGACTGCAGAAGTTTGCTCACATGGTTAACTGCATGAAGAATGTCAACCATACTACTGTGCAAATCTGAAAACAATAAGACCCTACCTCCTCTGCAAGTGCTTGTGCTTCAGTCCTGGCTATGGCATCTGTGGCATTGTTTCTGACTTCCAACAGGCCTCTCTGATGTTGTGGCTCTGGTATCGCACAGCCTCAATGCTCTTAAGCCAGCTCTCCCACCTGGTTTTCACTCCAAAACTTGTGTTATGTTCACATGCTTCTTTAATTGTCCATCTCTGTGTAGCTGCTGCAAAAGGTTGTACAATTTTTGTACATTGCCAAAGCTGATGGCATCTGTGGAAGCTTTAGCTGCATCAGCCACTACAAGATTCAGAGTATGAGCCCCACATGGAACATAGAGTACACGACAGTTCTTCTCTATAACCTTGCCTGAACACATTTGTTCTTGCCCTTCATGTTTGCTCCATTGTCATATGACTGTCCTCTGCAGTCATCAAAGTGAATATTCAGTTCATCTAGTCTCTTCAGAATCGGAACTGATAAACCCAGGCCTCTACTTTCTGAAGCCTCAAGAAAGCCTAAGAAGTAGTCTTTATTTCTGGTACTTCACCCATTTTAACAGTTCTGATAATAATCGACATCTGTTCTTGGTGGCTTATGTCTGGAGTGCAGTCTAAAATGAGTGTAATATTTAGCTTGTTTTATTTCTGCAACAATGGCATCCAAATCTTCCCACTAATGGACCCAATGAGCTCATTTTGAATGATGTTTCCTAGGTAACTTGAATGACTATATTGGCCACTTTCCTCTGCTGATGTGTTGTTTCATCACTGGATCAAATTTGGCAAGCAGCTCAACCTCCTTCAAGAAGTGCCATTGTCTCGATTGTACAATGTAGAGGAAGACCCCCTGAAAGCAAGGTTTCTCTCTGCCAGTGATTGGATTATACTTACAAGACGTGTGAGAACATCTTGCCAGCGTCTTCGCTCTACCTCCATTAATGACATTTCAGTTTGGTCAATGGTCCTCCCAGTTTTTAGCCGCAGTTCCAGATCCTTCCATGTTATCTGCTGAACTATTTCATGGCCTTTCAGAAGCGAACCAACGTTTATCCAGTCTGAAAGTCCATCCTAATTAGTTTGTACGACTTCCTTGAAAACAACTTGCAGCAGAAGCAATAAAGAGCATCATTCCTTCTAGAGTACATCAGCCAGCTTCGCTTTATTTTTTCCCATTAATTAATGTTCTGTACATGTAATGGTGATAACGTTCTACCATCCTCTTTTAGGGAATGTGAAATCTGGACTGATTTGAAATGGTCCTCGAGACACCAGATCTGTCTTCAAGGCATCTGACAGGACAACTGGCCAGTCATACGGATCAAGCGGTGGAGCAGATCTTGGTTCTTGTTGCTCAGTAGAAATGCCTGTGTGTGGTGTTTGAAGCTGAACAAAGATGGGCCACTTGTCGGTTCATCAGGCTCTACTTCTACTGGTGTTTGAGGTTGCATAGAGGATGGTCTGCTGTTGGCTCATGATGCTCATCAGGCTTTGCTGAGGATGGCTTTTCCAATATTTCAGTAGTGCTCCTGAGAAAACATAACATTACATATTTGTTAATTTTTGCTAAAATACTCTTTCTTATCTTGTTTGATAATTGATCTGTGTGAACAGAATTTGAGGTGATGTGATCCATTAAATTTCACATTTTGAAATATTATAAATATTACAGAGACTAGCTTACTCTACACCAGTGGTTCCCAAACTTTTTTTGCCGCGGAACCCTTTGACATTATTTAAAAAAGCGTGGAACCCCTACCTATATTCAAGAATATTAAAAACCACAAATTGTGGATAAAAAGAGAACTTATTTATATTAAAAAATAAATAAAAAATTCGAATAAAAACACCTTAATTTTTGTAAATTTGTACATAATTAGTTTAACAAAAATGAAATGAATACCTAATGGGAAGAATGCTTCTGCTTCTTAGACTCCAGTATCCTCTGGAAATTTGGTTTAATGTTGGATAATTGAATTCTCATATCTGGTGCAGCATCCAGTCTGCTGCGATATTCTGTTTTCGTGCTCGCATATCTTGAAAATCCTGATTCACACAAATATGTTGTTGCAAATGGCAATAGCACTCGTATGGCTCGTTTTGATAATTCCGGATATTCGTCACTTAAATTTCCCCAGAAAATAGCTACCGGAACTTCTTCAAACTTGGCCTTTAACTGAGTATCTGAAGTAATTTCTATTAAATTTTCATAATCCACTGCTAGAAATCCTGTTGGCTTTTCTTTAACTTTGAATGGATTCTGTACCCAGTAATGGTCTTTGTTCTTCAAATTTGGAAAATACTAATTAGAGATTCTGATAAGCTGTTGAGATGATTTTTAATATCATTGAGGATTTCAACATCTAATTCCACTTCGGATTCTTGGAGAAAGTCACTAAGAAGCGGAAAACAGTCAAGAGTATTTTGTTCCACATCTGAGATCCAGTACTGCAATTTACGTGATAAAGATACCATTTTATCTTGCGCTTGAAAAATGTTTACTTCTTTCCCTTGCAGAGATAGACATGTTTCATTCAATTTTGAAAAAATATCTGCTAAATATGCAATCCTTGCTAGCCATGCCATATTTGTTAATCTGTCAGATAATCTAAATTTATGATCAATAAAATAAGACAACAATTCTCTCCTCAATTCAAACATTCTCACAAGAACATTTCCTCGTGAGAGCCACCTAATTTCTGTATGTAAAAGTAGAGTGTTATGAAGACTACCCAGATCTTCACACAAGGCCTTAAAAATTCGTGATTGCAATGGCCGAGATTAATAAAATTGATAATCTGCACTGCTTCGTCCAAAACTATCTTTAATGAAGCTGAATCCTTTTTGTCACTAATGCATATCTGTGAAGAATGCAGTGATTACTGTTGCAGTTTTTTGCAACATTCTTGATTCGTGTTACAGCGCCAGCTAATTTTCCTGTCATTGCCTTTGCTCCATCGCTGCATACTGAAATACATTTTTCAAAGCCTATATCATGCGTTTTCATAAAATTATCAATGCAATTAAATATATCATTTCCTGTGGTATGCAATTCTAAACTTTTGCAAAAAAGCAAATCTTCTTCAATTTTCTTATTAAAGTCATATCTAGCAAACACAAGTAAAATTGCTAGTCCAGCAACGTCTGTGGACTCATCTATTTGTAATACATAAGCATCACATACACGCAATCGTGAAATAAGTTCATTTTGAATGTCATTAGCAATATCATTAATACGTCTTGACACCGTATTGTTGGAAAGAGAGACAGCCTCAACTTTCTGAACAGAATCTTCATTAAACACGCAAGATATTATATCTTTTAATAAAGGTTTTATAAGTGATTCACCATAGTATGTGCCTCACCAGCAAGAGCAATGCGGTAACATGCTTTATATGACGCTTCTGTTGCATTTTCATTGTCTGTTTTACATTTTTTTAATAAGACACTTCTAGAGCTATTCAGACTTTCAAGTTTTCTTTCAAAAAAAGAAATATCTTTATTTTTAAAAGTCTGATGGTTTGTTTCCATATGTCTCTGTAACTTTGCTGGTGCTAAAGAACTGTTTGCTAATATTTTGTTACAAAGTAAGCAAAGGGCATCTGGGGCTTCTTCGTCACCAATACTAGTAAAACCATATAACAAATAATTAGGATCATATTTACGTTTTTTCATAGATGTCTGCACAGAATCGGAGGAAGCAGATTTCTTTTTTTGTGGATTAATCACACTAGAAGTTGGTGGTTGTGCAGCTTCTGCAATTTCTGTATCTTCTATAGATGCTTTTGTTTCACTAGTTTCTGCATTACTAGTAATTTCAGTTTTTTTACGAAACCCATATTTTAACCATCGATCCATTGAAGGGTTAATTTTCACGAATTTTGAAATATTACAATTACGAAAAATGAATAATAAAAAGTTCTAACCAAATTAATTCACAGAGGACAACGATTTCAAAGATTGCACTAACGAAGTGTTTATCAAGTAGGCCTAGTAGGTAGAGGCAAGCAACGTTGCTGCACAATCTTCTGCACTTTAATTATTCGTTAGGCTTCACTTAGACCTGTTAGCGTCTTGTAAACAGATGCACAATATCCCATGTAAACATTAGGAAAATACTGATATTTTTACTGCGCATTCTGCTGCAGTTAATAAAGTCCTTTTGTATAACCACCTCAGATCACTTCACTTCCAAAGCTTACAAAACAAACTGATAACGCACGCTCGAGTCGAGTACCTCGACTACTATAGAAATAGATTATGACAAGTTCAAAACATGTTGGCTACGTCTCCAAACGCAGTTTACATCATTTTACATGCAGATTATGTACTAATATTAATAAATGTTTTCCATTAATGATAATTTAGTTGCTATTTATGGAAATTTTCTTTTAAAAAGTAAATCAAATACGCAAAATGATAAGTATGGCCAAAAAAAATTGGCAACTCTTACAGAGGGCGCTGCTGTTACGTTCGAAATGTTTCGTTCAAGCCTATTGCCGTTTCTAAATATTTCGCTCAAACCATACTTATGCTTTATTTTCCTTCGTGCAAAATTTCATATTTTCTTCGCTAGACTTATTTTTTTGAAAATGACTAATTTATATTTTTTTTAAATAAAATATTTTTTATTTTAAACTTTAGCTCGCGGAACCCCTGAATTTTTTCGCGGAACCCTGGGGTTCCGCGGAACACACTTTAGGAACCACTGCTCTACACAATTCCTAAGCATTTGCCTAGCTTGATGGTCTACCTAACCTAGTTGCCTGAACTGTAATCATAAGAATATACAAGTGGCACATCTCACCTGTGCTACTGGAAAGCCTCTCCTCCTCTATTTTCTTCTTTTTCCATTTTTCAGTTCCTGATGGATAATGTCATTTCATTTTCCAAGATGCATGAAGTCACATCTAGTTAACTACAACTAATCTGCTAAATAATAATAATCATGATAATAATAATAATAATTGTTATAATTGTAACATTAATCAAATACATTCAAATAATTAGTAGTAAATTAGTGAAATAATGTTTTACAATAGTAGAAAAATTAAGCATTTAGGAAAGTATAAGCATATAGTAAGAATAAAGTTAAATAATATAGAAATAAGATCTCACAATAGTTATTTACACATAACGACCAAAATGTTTCGTTTGTCTCCATTTTATCACATTTGTCTCATACAAAAACTAATTAATATAACAATAATAATAACAACAATAATAATAATAATAATAATAACAATAATAATAATGATAATAACAATAATAATAATAACAATAACAATATTAATAACAATAACAATATTAATAACAATAACAATAATAATAACAATAATATTAATAATAACAATAATATTAATAATAACCAGCTATATTCCTATTCTTGCCCACTGAGCTATGACCTGGGAGCCTGTCTAGGGGCCCCCTAGTAGCAGTGGGGCCCTAAGCAGCCACTTAGTCTGCTTATGCCACGAAATGGCCCTGTTGACAGGGATGCTTTGTGAAGCTGGGGAAGAAGTGAAGAGTGAAATCATTGGCATAGGAGCAGATACAAAAGGAAATGCTACCTTAGAGATCATTGATAAATAAAAGGAAGAGTTGGTGACAGGACAGAACACTGAGAAACAACACTGTAAATAGCTTTAGGATAAGAACAGTGGCCATCTACAACTGCAGCTATAGATCATCCAAAAAGGAAATTAGAGATGAAGGCACAGATAAAAAGGATAGAAAATGAAGGAGACCAGTTTGAAAATTGAAGATCTCTGCCAGACTGTCAAAAGTTTTTGATATGTCTAGCACAATAGCAAAAGTTTCAACAAAATCCTGAAAGGAGGATGACCAGGAGTCAGAAAGATATGCAAGATTATTGCCAATAGAATAGGCTGACCATATTTCCTTGAGACAAAAACGGGACATTGGGATGGTTATGAATAATAATTTATGATTGACCAATATTAAAGTATACTTATAGTTTTTATTAAAAATGGGACAAAATTGACATTTTTATTAAAACGACGGGACGGCCAGGAAATATAAAACAAATGGTACTGTCCCATTCAAAACGGTACGTATGGTCAGCCTACAATAGAACATCTCTTCTGGAACCCATACTGACAATCTGAAAGAAGACTGAGAAGAGAGAAGAATTTGCCTTGGCAGGGTGTCAGCACAGAAGCACAGTTCTTGAAACAACAGGAGGAGCACCATCAGGACTGTACAGTGTACACTTTCCTAGAATCGAGCCCAGATAATAAAGTCAGAGGGAGGAGGAGATGGGGGTCCTGGGGGGAACAGCAATAGAATTGTTCATGGGTGAGTTTAAGGTGAAAGAGTTCAGCTTTGTCAGGAGAAGAGATGGAAACTGAGCCATTTGAATGGAAAAGAGGAGGGAAAGAAGAGGAAATAAAGTTCAGAGGTTCTTTGCTAGATACCAGAAAGAGCAAGAATAATTAGAACTAGATTGGTTTTCACATTTTTGTCAGATGAAGGAATTTTTGGCAAGTTGGAGAACAGATTTTGCATGATTCTAGGCAGAAATATAAACTGAGTGAGTCAGGAATTGGATGGGGATGGTACCTTCTGAAAGACTCCTCTCTATTGCAGATAGAATTAGAACAAGTTAAACCAAGGCTTTTTTTTTTTTGGCATTAGTAATAGGAATAGAATATGGAATGTATTCCTCCATGCCTGAATAGCAATTGGAGCAATAGGACAGGAAACAGATACAAGATTGTGGTTGGAGGAACCCAATGGGGAAAAAAGTTTGACAGAGGAAGAACAAGGATGAGAGGTGAGAAATAAATTTAGAATGTTGGGCATATCTCCAAGGAAATCAGGGATATGAGCAGTAGGGTGGATCGATTTTACATTTTTTTCGATTTCCATATTCTAATAGAGACAAAAACTTGCGCATGCATGAGAAAATAGCCTCTGCAAAATCTTAGCTTAATAGGTAATCATCTTCTGCCCCCGGCAGAGTGATGAAAATCATATTTTAGTAGTCAAAAACGTATTTTTCTTATAATTTTTAAAATATTTCAATATGCATGTGTGTTATTTCATGCCTAAGCAATGATATAAATGCTATGGGAAATATATAAATGCATTATTTAAGACAAAGAGCCAATCTGAAAATATGTATAATATACATATTTTCAGATCGGCTCTTTGTCTTAAATAATGCATTTATATATTTCCCATAGCATTTACATCGTTGCTTAGGCATGAAATAACACATGCATATTGAAATATTTTAAAAATTATAAGAAAAATACGTTTTTGACTACTAAAATATGATATTCATCGCTCTGCCGGGGGCAGAAGATGATTACCTATTAAGCTAAGATTTTGCAGAGGCTATTTTCTCATGCATGCGCAAGTTTTTGTCTCTATTATAATATGGAAATAAAAAAAATGTAAAATCGATCCACCCTAATGAGCAGGGTGCTGTACAATTTGCTTAAGGTCATTTATGGTAAAAAAAAAGTAAGTTAGTTCACCAAGAATGTTAGTGGAATGAGAGGAAAGCCAAAGGTGGTGGTGAACTTAGAGGAGAGGTGGTGTTCAATAGATTGAAAATTTGAGGAAAGGCCACGAATGTTGCAAAAGTTTGGGAAAAGGCCCAAACATCTCAAACAGGCAGTAGCAGATCTAGCCCAACTGCCAAGGTCTCCATTCCCACTATCAGCAGCAGGGGAGCCAGAAGTGGGGACATTTATTTATGGTCCCCTCTTCAGGGGACTCCAAGGCTCTTAAGTTGATAGCAGTTTTATTTTTAAAATTTTGAAAAGATTAGGTAGTGTGTAAGATGCATGTATATTTAGTAAAGAATGAGCAGAGAACCATTTTTTTATATGTGCAGAGGGTGAACAAAAGAAAAGACCATGATGATTGTCCTGAAGAACAAATGGTAAACTCAATAAAATACCAGAACATGGATTAGCTTTACATTCAGCAAAGAAGAAAGGAGCACAATTCTAAATATAGTGATTCAATAAATTTATCCTTTTTTTTTTTTAACTTTCAGTATCAAATCAAAAGTATGGACAAACCAATGGTGTCTACTTTTGTCAAACCTCTTTATACATTTTATATTTCCATAATGAATGCACCTCATATTCATTTCCTTAATCCCTAATCTCACCTCCCTTCCTAACTTCCAGTCCCCCTCACCTGATGAAGTCTCTGTTCTTCAAATAAATCCACTTCATATTGTGGTTTTATTCCCTACAGTTCCAATATTAGAGCCTATGCCCATTTCTAATTAGAACAAAGTTATTGAAACTAGCAGTTACTTACAGTCTCTTTACATTGTTCTATTGACTGCTCAGATGAAGGTTCCAAGGTTATTCATATCATAACCAATCAATTCTCTTGTGAAGGAATAAATACATTTTGTGGATACCTTTCCTCCTTTTCACCATCAGCTTCATTTTCATCAACAAACTTTGCTTCAGATTCATTTACATTTTTTCGTGGTTTATTTTTTTCTGACCTCTTTAATGGGCATCATATTTTATATTACTTCCTTTCCTTTTCTGGCTGAATGAAAATTGAGATACTTCACTTGCTGATAACCTTTTAAGAGAAATTTTATCTCTTTCTTGCATACAGCAGAAGTAATGTTTCATAAACTCTTTCCTCAACTTTCATTGACACAATTCATTTTCCTTCAATGGTAAATTTCTCTCTGTTTGTGATATGTCTATAAACTGATTTTCATTGACTTCACACTTTATATCTCCAACAGTCATTACTAATGACCATCTATCATCAATTTAAATTATTGCTTTGGTAGTGATTCAAAATTGGGGAATTCCTTTTCATCTTTTAGTGATTGTACATCATAAACTGTTGAAGACATCAAGTTTATATCTTCAGAAAATGCTGCGTGTTGCAATATTTCTGAACTGGTGGCATTTCCAAACTTTTGACACTAAATCAGAAGAAAACTTTGCATCTTCCATTGATCCTACATAAAAAATTTGTTTAGATTGTCCATCAATATACAGTGTCCAAGTGGTCGTAATTTTTTATCAGTAACCAATTTTATGTGCTGATGATTATTCCATCCATGAAATTATTGTAGCTTATTGAAATTCAACACATGATGGCAAGAAGTGTAACAGATGATGATTCTACACTTCCAAATGTGGTAATTCTATGTTAGTTGAAGTGTTCATGTTTCTGCACTGACATTCTTTATTATTAATCAATTCTCTCTCTTCAAGTAAATTTACTTGAGGTAAAAACTCTATATAGTTTTGGGTATCAATAGAAATTCTCTTTGCACAATGTAACTGAAGTAAATTATTAGTAAATTCCAATGCTTTAAAGAGCTTTGGCTGTCTTCAGTAGGGATGACAATATATTCTTTGAAATACTAACTTTTCCTTCATTGATGTAGTTCAAAAGTGTTTCCAAGATCAGTCTCAGTCATGATGATAAAAGGATGGTGACAAGGTTTCTTTTCAAAGATTTTTTTAAAGTAGTCACTACAGCAGGACAACACCAGCTATGAACAGGAAAGCATTTCCCATCACATGCAATTGTAGAATCAACAAAACAGTTTCTGTACAGAAAAAAAAAATATACATTTAAATTTCTGATTTAAAGCTTGCAAAGAATTTAGTTTTACATTATTTCACTGAGTTTCTTTATTAAGAATACCACAAGCTGCATTGATATCCAAGTTAAATAACTATCTATTAATTCAATTTTATTTTTTGTTCCAAATGAAGGATTGAAGGATTGACTCTGGAATAAGTAATTTAAAGTGAATTTCCTCAGTGCAAATAAAACCAATTAGTATTTATTGAAACAAGAGTTAAATGACTAAATATATAATGATCAATCAATAAGAAAATTACAAAACTAAGATTGTGTGTATATATTTTGTCAGATTTCATAGTTTTCCCTTCATTTATACGATATTCTACTTTTTAACAATGCATAATGTTTGAGGTTTTAAGAACGAGAATTGTGCCTTTGGACAATTTCATTTTCAGTAAATAATAACTTGGATTTCATCACTGTTATTCATCAATCAATTTTAAAATATTTATATTAATTTTGTTCAAGAAAATTACTCCCTTTCAAATATGAATAGGTACTACGTGTGATTTTGTAAAAAGTTCACCTATAAAATATAAATTTTTTTAAATATTAATTGGTAAGTTTCAAAAACAAAACCCAAACATTATTGATAAGTAATTTTTTATAATAAGATAATGTTTGGGTCCTGTTTATGAACTATTAGTCACTAAATGGATAAATATCCAAAGAAAAACAGAATACTGAATTACCGTACCATTTATAAACATAAATGAATAATTAAATATAAATTCAAGAAGGGGATATATATTAACAAGGGGGATGTCAAAGAAGTGAATAAAAAATAGTCTTGTAAAAACAAAAAAAAAAAAAAAAAAAACCTTCGGACATGAGTGTTCATGGCATTGGCAAGCCTGTTATCCTGAATGGTGTATAAAAATAGCTATTGGTAGGCATTATTGCACCCTGAGCAAATTCCAAATTGATTCATTTATTTATTTACATTTAATATTGAATGTAGATTCAGATATTATTTTGTGTTATAACAAAGACAGAGCAAAAACTTGATATATATAAATACATTAGGGTGTTTCAAGGCCAGAAGGTAAAATTTCAAACTAGTTTATTATAATCAAGTACTATGCGCCCTTGTTTCACTTGGTGCAAGGCCAACCAGAGCAAAATTTGAAAAGAATTAATGAATATTTATTGGTAGCACAAACAAACATTTTTGAAACCTTTTATGAAAATCTGGATTGTCCAAATAGTCATCAAACACTCATTTTGACAACTCCACCTTTGTCTTCATGGGAATGGACTTCACATGGTGTTTGACAACCTTGAGGAGGAACTGTTTTTGGCTTTCATCTTGTGTGATCGTAGAATTGAACCTCTTGATGAGAGCAATTCCTTACTCAGTGCAGTCATTGGTCACCTTGAGGCTCTTGGTCTATGGTAGAGCCAGCTTGATGGTATCATTGTTCTCCCACTCTCTTGGATCCTTCTCCAGGAATGTCGGCTCCTTGTCTGAGTGGTGGACACCTCTGATGATATCCATAGTTTGTTCCATCATGAAATAAGAGGGAGAAACATTGAGGTTGATGACCTTCCCCTCCAACCTCTTCAATCCCTTTTTATACTTCGGATGATTCAGGATTTGCACCAAGGCTCACTTCTCTACCAGAATGATTTGTTTGTCAAAGAAGGCCAATCCAATCATCTGTTTGGAAAGATACCAGAAGTATCCCCTTCCCCGCCACTGCAGCAACTTCCAGATCAGGATAGCCTTGGAGAGTTCAGATTAAGTCCAAATCATTTTTTTCATTTTTGGGGACCCACTGTGGAACCAATGCTTCATGCCAGTGGCAGATGTAGATGAGTGACACGAAAAGTGCCACTCATCTCATGTTTCTGGCCTCACAGTCCATCATGGTAAACTCATTCTTGAAGATAGTGATCTTCAGGGCATACATGGCTTTAGCCATCCATCAAGCACCAGGGGGCTGAAAGGAAACTTTGGCAATCATTCCCCCCAAGATGATGTAGCAGAGGACCAAAAGCTCATAATCTTTGCAGGGATGATTACTGCTCCAAAGAACATCGCTCAGGAACATCATCATCTCCATCTTTCAAGGTCTATAAAATGGATCAGAAGCGAATAGTTCAACTAGGCCCGAATCTTGTTCCGCATTAACGTACTTGGATTGATCGATGAAGGGCCACTGGTTTTTTAACCTTTTGAAGAGGCCAATACCCAGTCCTGACAATAGTCCATGGCTAAAGTCGAAGACTTCCTTGAGCATCACTTCATGAATGTGATGTCTGCAAGCAAACTATAGCAGCAGCCTCCCTAACTCCTGCCCAATCTGAATGCAGGCTCCCTGTATCATCCCATTGTCCAATGCTTTCATGTCAAATCCCATGCCAATGATTCTTGGTTCCACTCCAGCTCCTTGGACCTCCTTCATGACTGTTGCAGCTACTTGCTCCCCAGTGCCATCAGTAGTAGCTGGAACTCCAAGAAGTTCCTCAGTATCCTCCCTGGTCACCAGGATAGCAATACAGTCCTGCAAATTTGCTCCCCCAGAAATATTGGGGAGTAACTTGCCATCCCAGTGGAAGATAAGTGGTACATTGGGTATTCCGTCACTTACAAGCTGTGCCACAGTCTGTGTGATTCTTCCTCCAGGCTCAGTAAACCATGGAGGGAGAAATGACCAGCTCCAAAACATCATGCCCAAGGCTTTGAGTGACTGTGGCAAAGGAAGATGTCGCTTGTCATATTGACAGATTGTCTCAGTCCCATGCAGCAGTGTTGTTGTTGTCCCAGACACCCTTATTGGCTGCAATCCAGGGAAATTTTTGTGGTCAGACACAGGATTTTGAAATCTTCATCATCCATGTTGGAATCAGATACTGAGGAGCTCAATGACATTTCCAAGACAACTGTCTTCTCAAGCTTTCCTGCATCCTTTCCTTCCCTCTCCTCCTGTTTCATCAGGAATAACTCCCTCTTTCTCTTCTTTTCCCCTACTTTGATGAACTTGAGGTCAACCTCAACCATTGATGACAACATGCGATCTTCCCACTGCTTTTTCAAAAAAGCCTTGTCTTCCTCTGGAATCTTCATTTCCATGGTTTTTGAGTGCCCAATGTCAAAGAACTCCTCCATGTCAGACTTGAGCATCTCTTAATTCATAGCTTTTCTTTTGGACTTTCTTGATTTCAGTTTCTTCAAGCTGCCATTGTAATTGATCAGCTTCCAGAATGTCTTCACGCAGAATGCAATGTCAGAAGATTCACCTTTGCCCATCTCTCTTTCACCAGCTCTGCTGTATCCTTCGCTGCCTCTGGAATGGTCTCCTCCATATGGAGATATGGGCAGGTTTTTTTGCTCTTCTACCATAAAGGAAGATGGTTCCTTGGAATTTCCAAGGGGCTTCTTGTCGAAAAGCTACAAGCTCATGCTACTTTATGTACCGTACTTGCCATAACCTGTGAATAAAGGAAACGTATAACTTACATCACTAATAAACTAATGTCATGTCAACAACAAAATTCACATACACACAATAAAAGTACAGCACTAAACCATTGTGTGTGTGTGTGTGTGTGTGTGTGTGTGTGTCATGCAGAGAACTGGACATGTTGTAACAGGGATAGTACATGAAGTGCGGACAAAGGCCCTCTCACAAGTTTATGACAGTGAGCTCATCCTCCTGAGAGCACCAGCACACACTCTCACAATATTTTACAAGTTCAGAGCATCTTTTTCTGTGCTCTTGCAGCTCTTTGGAACTTAAGAGCCCACTTCCATCTCTGGAAGCACATTTTGTAGTTGGTGGTGGAAAAGCTTCAAACTTGTGGGACCCCTAAACATTGACCAGTTTTGATGAAACTTTGTATGATAACTAACCTCACCAAGTAAAACTTGAGCAGCCTGTACTTGTTCACTCAGAGAAAAAAGATAATTTTAAAACACCCTAAAATACATATATAGGCAGTTTATGAAGGAAAAAATACAATGTTTTGATGCATATCAAATTTTAATAGCATTATAACATTATCAGATTGATGGGTATCTGTAGGTTTCATACATCACTGCTTAGAATACCTTCCAATTGGCAAATGGATGGCAGCTGAATGGATGCTACTGGAATGGTATTGTTATTTAATACCACAATTTTTTATTTAATGTTGCCTTCTGTATTTTCTACCATTCTCCCAAATTGGTTTGTTTTGAAACACTTTAATAAATTTGCATACATATTCCCTAAAAGATAATTTTATTTAAGTAAGATGATGCCAAAAGTATATAGATCAGGCATCGGCAACCTTTTTGGTGTTGCGTGCCAATTCCATTTTTTTAAAAATAATTTTATGGTCTTCAGTAATATTTTTCCTCTTTTTTTAATCTTAAAATTATAAAAAAAATTTAAATCTTTTCACGTGCCAAGGATAGATGCCTCGCGTGCCAGGGGTTGCCGACGCCTGATATAGATTATTTGAAAAAAAATTAGAAGCAAGTGTAGTTTACATTTCCCTACATATCAAATTTTAATAGTATTATAACATTATCAGATTGATGGGTATCTGTAGGTTTCATACATCACTGCTTAGAATATCTTCCAATTGGCAAATGGATGGCAGCTGGATGGATGCTACTGGAATGGCATTGTTATATCTGGAGCAAATGCTATTTCTAAATCAACAACACTGATATAGTAATAAACAGTCACTGAGAGAAATATTATTTAGAAACAAAGAATGTTTTGTATTAATAAGTTCCATGTTACAACTTTAGTGTTGAACCACTGCAGCTGTGACTCTTGGTGCTCTCATCTCAAAGGAGAGAATTACAGAAATAAAACTATTACAGTGGTTCATATCAATAAACATTGAGCCATTTAAACATGATATTTGACATGTTCAACACTATAGTTTGAGCACTGTACTAACATTCCCCCTTCTCTTGTTTTTTAAAATTATTATTATTATTATTAATGACACCTTTGCAATTACAAAGCTCTTCTTTGCATTTAGTTTCCTGTGCGCCTCATTCTTTCCCTTCAAGATTGAATCCTTTCAGTATGGGTACCACCTACACATTTGTTATCAGTTTGCTTTTTAGTTTATAATAATAGGGCTTAATAATCTGGGTTTTTTTAAGGGGGGGGGTTGCCAGTTGTTTACCAACATTACATGATTAACCTGCCTTTTATATCAACCCAATGCCCCAACCAGATTTTTATTTTCATACTCCTGTACAGTTTAATAAATTTAATACCACAATTTTTTATTTAATGTTGCCTTCTGTATTTTCTACCATTCTCCCAAAATGGTTTGTTTTGAAACACTAATAAATTTGCATACATATTCCCTAAAAGATAATTTTATTTAAGTAAGATGATGCCAAAAGTATATAGATTATTTGAAAAAAAATTAGAAGCAAGTGTAGTTTACATTCCCCTACATTATCCTAGTGTAGTTTACATTCCCCTACATTATCCTAGTGTAGTTTACATTCCCCTACATTATCCTAGTGTAGTTTACATTCCCCTACATTATCCTAGTGTAGTTTACATTCCCCTACATTATCCTAGTGTAGTTTACATTCCCCTACATTATCCTAGTGTAGTTTACATTCCCCTACATTATCCTAGTGTAGTTTACATTCCCTACATTATCCTAGTGTAGTTTACATTCCCCTACATTATCCTAGTGTAGTTTACATTCCCCTACATTATCCTAGTGTAGTTTACATTCCCCTACATTATCCTAGTGTAGTTTACATTCCCCTACATTATCCTAGTGTAGTTTACATTCCCCTACATTATCCTAGTGTAGTTTACATTCCCCTACATTATCCTAGTGTAGTTTACATTCCCCTACATTATCCTAGTGTAGTTTACATTCCCCTACATTATCCTAGTGTAGTTTACATTCCCCTACATTATCCTAGTGTAGTTTACATTCCCCTACATTATCCTAGTGTAGTTTACATTCCCCTACATTATCCTAGTGTAGTTTACATTCCCCTACATTATCCTAGTGTAGTTTACATTCCCCTACATTATCCTAGTGTAGTTTACATTCCCCTACATTATCCTAGTGTAGTTTACATTCCCCTACATTATCCTAGTGTAGTTTACATTCCCCTACATTATCCTAGTATAGTTTACATTCCCCTACATTATCCTAGTGTAGTTTACATTCCCCTACATTATCCTAGTGTAGTTTACATTCCCCTACATTATCCTAGTGTAGTTTACATTCCCCTACATTATCCTAGTGTAGTTTACATTCCCCTACATTATCCTAGTGTAGTTTACATTCCCCTACATTATCCTAGTGTAGTTTACATTCCCCTACATTATCCTAGTGTAGTTTACATTCCCCTACATTATCCTAGTGTAGTTTACATTCCCCTACATTATCCTAGTATAGTTTACATTCCCCTACATTATCCTAGTGTAGTTTACATTCCCCTACATTATCCTAGTGTAGTTTACATTCCCCTACATTATCCTAGTGTAGTTTACATTCCCCTACATTATCCTAGTGTAGTTTACATTCCCCTACATTATCCTAGTGTAGTTTACATTCCCCTACATTATCCTAGTGTAGTTTACATTCCCCTACATTATCCTAGTGTAGTTTACATTCCCCTACATTATCCTAGTGTAGTTTACATTCCCCTACATTATCCTAGTGTAGTTTACATTCCCCTACATTATCCTAGTATAGTTTACATTCCCCTACATTATCCTAGTGTAGTTTACATTCCCCTACATTATCCTAGTGTAGTTTACATTCCCCTACATTATCCTAGTGTAGTTTACATTCCCTACATTATCCTAGTGTAGTTTACATTCCCCTACATTATCCTAGTGTAGTTTACATTCCCCTACATTATCCTAGTGTAGTTTACATTCCCCTACATTATCCTAGTGTAGTTTACGTTCCCCTACATTATCCTAGTGTAGTTTACGTTCCCCTACATTATCCTAGTGTAGTTTGCGTTCCCCTACATTATCCTAGTGTAGTTTGCGTTCCCCTACATTATGCTAGTGTAGTTTGCGTTCCCCTACATTATCCTAGTGTAGTTTGCGTTCCCCTACATTATCCTAGTGTAGTTTGCATTCCCCTACATTTTCCTAGTGTAGTTTGCGTTCCCCTACATTATCCTAGTGTAGTTTGCGTTCCCCTACATTATCCTAGTGTAGTTTACATTCCCCTACATTATCCTAGTGTAGTTTACATTCCCCTACATTATCCTAGTGTAGTTTACATTCCCCTACATTATCCTAGTGTAGTTTACATTCCCCTACATTATCCTAGTGTAGTTTACGTTCCCCTACATTATCCTAGTGTAGTTTACGTTCCCCTACATTATCCTAGTGTAGTTTGCGTTCCCCTACATTATCCTAGTGTAGTTTGCGTTCCCCTACATTATGCTAGTGTAGTTTGCGTTCCCCTACATTATCCTAGTGTAGTTTGCGTTCCCCTACATTATCCTAGTGTAGTTTGCATTCCCCTACATTTTCCTAGTGTAGTTTGCGTTCCCCTACATTATCCTAGTGTAGTTTGCGTTCCCCTACATTATCCTAGTGTAGTTTGCATTCCCCTACATTATCCTAGTGTAGTTTGCATTCTCCAACTTTGTTCGCATATACCTAATCAAATAAAACATTAAAACTAATGAAAATATTATGACAACCTAATCAATCATCAATTTTTATATATAAATTGATGATTGGTTAGGTTGTCATAATATTTTCATTAGTTTTAACATTTTATTTGATGGATTCATTTAAAAAATGTCTCCTAAAGATCCTAGTGTAGTTCCCCGACTATGACCTAATGTAGTTTGTCCCCCCTTTTGCATCAGGGGGACGTAAACTACACTTGCTCCAAAAATTAAATTCCTCTACCATTAAAATTAATTTGGTAACACTGCCTTGGAATTATGTGTATAACAGTTAATGAAGTTAGTACAGTAAAAGCTTCGTCATTTGACAAACTCAGGAATTAGGCCATTCCAGTTGTCTAAATTTTCCAGTTATCTGAGGGTACCATTAACCTAGGAAAAACCAATAGACAATAATAGTAAAACAAATTTTGGCTACACTGCACTGTACACCAATGTAAACTATATTGTAATCAACATAAACACTATGCTAAGTATGTGTGGGATGATTGAAACAAGTAAAATTGTCTTATTTTATTAAAATGTTCTAGATTTTTCCAGATGGCATCAGAAAGCTTCCTGGTTTCTAGATTGGTGAATTGTATTGGCTAAAAAATTTTGGCTACACTGCACTGTACACCAATGTAAACTATATTGTAATCAACATAAACACTTGCTAAGTATGTGTGGGATGATTGAAACAAGTAAAATGTCTTATTTTATTAAAATGTTCTAGATTTTTCCAGATGGCATCAGAAAGCTTCCTGGTTTCTAGATTGGTGAATTGTATTGGCCTAATATGAAATTTGCCAGTTTCTAAAGTTTTATGGATAGATGATTGCCAGATAGCACAGGTTTTACTGTAGTTTGAAAGGTTTCTTTGTGAAATTCTCTGTAAAACAACTGTAATATCCTGCAAATGTGTAACAATCTCTTCATAAATTACAGGCAGTGGAGAAATTTAGCATGAACACTCAGGAGATCAGTGGAGCCCTTCAGATGTTCATGTTGACCCTTCCAGAAACCAAATTCCCAAATAATGTCCCCTCATGCAAAGAACTTCTTAATAGCCAGGGATTGGATTGGTCACTGGTTAGTTGTGTAGGAAAATACTTTTTTGTCTTGTGTAACTTGAAATTTTAGTTATTTTAAGCAATGAATTCATGAGTGAGTATGGTATATTTTGTACTGCAAGATCTATAATAAAGAATATGACAGTGACATCTCCCTTTGTTAATATATATCCCCTTCTTGAATTTATATTTAATTATTCATTTATGTTTCCTTAGTAACATGTAACCAGAGTGATGAATGGAAATAATTATGTTCTGAAGACATTTGGCAATGAGTCAACCAACCAATCAGTGCTCACCCACTCCAGATTCATTCATAAAATGTTACCACCATTTGTAGTACACACACAAATATATGCCAGGTGTCTATCTGTTCTCAAGAGTGTCCTATGAATAATGAGCACAACTGTACATAATTATAATAATAACCTAACTTGTTCTCTTATTCCTGAACTTGAATCCTCAAATTCTATACACTCTGGCTATGGCTTACATGCTAATCTCAAACTAAATAACATCTGCACCATCTACCTTCCCCAAATTCTGACTGACGATCCAAAATTCTTTGACTACCTCACTTCCAAGGTGAAATACATTCTATCCCACCCTCCTTTTGCTAAAATCTCCATTTTAGATTTCAATGTTTGCCACCACCTTTGGCTTTTCTCTCATTTTACAAACATTCCTGGTGAACTAGCTTCCAATTTTCTATCCTGAATGACCAAGAGCAAATTGTACAGCACCCTACTCATATCCCCAATCACCTTGGAGATAGGCCCAACATCTGAATTTATTTTTCACTCTCATCCAGGGCCGTAACTACCTATGAGGTCACCGAGGTCCGGACCTCGGTAATTATTTCCTAAAAAAAAAAAAGAGACAACCATTCTCCGTGTATGAAACGCATATTACCGCTTTTCTTTTGAAAAGAGGGAGCGTCGAGCATTTTATGTTTAGTGTATAGCTTGGGTTGTGTTTGTAGATGTCATTTTGGTCTGAATTTTGCTCGTCCCGCCGCGCTCGAAAAAAATCTGGACCTCACTAATTCTAAACCCTAGTTACGGCCCTGCTATCCATCCTCCTCTTATTTGTCAAACTTTTTTCTCTGTTGGGATCCTCCAACCACAATCTTATATCTGTTCTTATCCTATTGCTCCAATTCAGCCTTTGTATCCTCTCAAGAGAAGTGCCTTTCACACTCTGGTGCCTCTGATTGGGAGGTCCTTCGTCAGAACTTCTTCAATTTCTTGTGGAATAATTACTACTTCCATGGCCAGGTCCCTTCCAAGTATTCTGAATGCATTACAGAGGTGATTCTCTCAGGTATGGAGGCATACATCAATATTCTATTCCTACTACTCATGCAAAAAAAACCCTTGGTTTAGCTTTACTTATTCAAAGCTATCCACAACATGGAGGCGGCTTTCAGAAGGTATTGTTACCATCCAACTCTGACTCTCACTTAGCTTATATTTCTGCCGAGAATTGTGCAAGATATATTCTTCGACTCACCAAAAGTTTCTTCATCTGACAAAAATGTGAAAACCTATCCAATTCTAATTTTTCTCACTCTTTCTGGCATCCAGATAAGAACCTCTTCAACAACTTTACTACTACTTCTTTCCCTCCTCTATTCCATTCTGATGGCTCAGATGCTGTCTCTTCTCCTGACAAAGCTGAACTTTTCACTCAAACGTTTGCCTCCACCTCCCTCTAAACCCTGGACAATTCCAGTACTGTTCCTCCACATCCTCCTCCCCCAACTTAATTATGTCTGAAATTAGAAAGTCTGCCAAAGATGTTCTTTCTGCCCTATCTGGGCTCACCTCTAGGAATGTGTAAAGTTCTGATGGCGTTCCTACTGTTGTTCTCAAGAACAGTGCTTTTGTGCTGACACCCTACCAAGGCAAACTCTTTCACCTTGTACTTCTCTTCCTGCTGGAAGTTTACTTTCATTCAGCCTGTCCCAAAGAAGGGGACTACTCTCAACCCTCCAACTATTGGCCATTTGCTTTGATTTCTTGCCTTTCTAAAGTTTTTTTATCTATCCTTAACAGGAAGGTTCTTAAGCACCTTATTGTCACAATCTACTTCAGATCATCAGTGTGGGTTCCACAAGGGTTGCTCTACTGGCAATCTTCTTACATATCTCTTTGACTCTTGGTCATCCTCTTTCCAGGATTCTGGTAAGATTTTATCGCACTAGACATATCAAAAGCTTTCAATAGTCTGGCACAATCTTAATTTCAAAACTGCCCTCCTCCAGTTTCTACCTCTCTCTGCCTTCCTTTCTAGTTGATCTATAGAGGTTTGTAGATGCCCACTGTTCCCTAAAGCTAGTAACAGTAGTGTTCCTCAGGGTTCTGTCCTGTCACCCACTCTTTTTATTTATTAATGATCTATCAAGTCACACTTCCTGTCCTATCCACTCCTACGCCAATGATACCACTCTTCACTTATCCATCCCCTTCACAAAGCATCCCTCTCAACAGTCACTCCATGCTTTGTGTAGGATGGCTATATCACACTGACCTCTGATCTTTCTGCTATCTCTGACTTGGGTAGAGAAAAACATTGTGGCTATCAATGCCTCAAAAACTCAGTTCCTCCATCTGTCTACTAGTCAGTCTTACACTTGACTATCCCCTTACCTTCAACAATACACAACTCAATCTTTCTTTTCTCTTAACATTCTTGGTATTTCCTTCTCTCAATAACTTTCCTGGAAAGATCACATATACTCTTTCCAAAACAGCTTCTAAGAGGTTAGGTGTGTTATACCAGCTCCGCAGTTCTTTACCCAGACTCACTACTGTCTCCGTACAGGGGGGTCCTGTCCACCCTTGTATGGAGTACACTTCTCATATGTAGGGTGGCTCAAACCACATGGCTCTATTTGACCAGGTGAAATCAAGGGCTTCTTGTTCATCAATTCCCTGCCTCTTACTGTCTTCAATCACACACTCTTTACTATCACTATTATAGTGATTATAACAGACACTGCTCTTCTGAACTCTCTAACTGCATGCTTTCTCCTTTAAGGAGAGCATGCAGTATCAGACTTTTAACACATTCTCATTCCTTTCCTGTCCAACTCTCTAACACATGGGTTAATCAGTATTTTCAATCTTTCATCTACTCAACTGGTCAACTCCGGAATAATCTTCAAGCCATCTTTCCTCCTCTCTATGACCTCCACTCCTTCAAGTGCAGTGTCCTGGCACCTCAAAAACCCTGGACTTCTTCTTTTATGGGGAGGGGTGCGTTTTTGAGGGCATTCACCCTTGGCTTCTTCCTGCATATACCAGGTAGGGATGCACCGGGTATCCAGAAACTATCCAGTATCCGGTCTATCCAGCCTCTTTTTGATATCTGGCTGGATAGCCAGATATCACTTTCCTATCCAGCTGGATAGCCGGATAGTTAAAACTTCTTTTTGGTAAATTTACTCATGTTCAAAGTTATAACAATTTTTGCACAAAATGAAAAAAAAAACATTTAAAAAATCAAATTAAAAAATTTTAAAAAATGCTTAATTTTTGTGCAGTGATGGTATCATCCCATGGATACCACATTTATGGAAATCCGCCCAGTAGTTTGGAAATTGTTAATGATCATACTTCAAAGGTTAATCAATTAATTTTAATTTTGAATTTTAATTCTAAATTATGCAGGTATTTGAATATAAAGTACCTTTTAGGAATACTAAACAAATATTGTTTATCTAGATATATATATATATATATATATTTTTTTTTTTTTAAGTTCGGGAAGAACCGATTCGCCTCTATTTAAAGGGCATATCTCGGCGGAAAAACAAAGAAAAAGTGAGAGGAAAGACAGAGGAAAAAGAAAGGGTGGAGGGGACAGTCGAAGTGGAAAAAGACCAAGGATGACAAGGACTGCAGGGTCGAGCCCCATCATCCTTGGGTGCTAGGGCCGGGAGGGCGCACGTGAAACCTCCAGGAACAAGCACGTACAAACGAGCACAAAGAGCACTCAAGAGCACGAGCTTAGAACCCCCTTGCGGGGATATATATATAATATATATATATATATATATATATATATATATATATATATATATTAGGGCGGCCTTTATAATGCTGTTATAAAACATAAAACATATTAAACAATAGTACTACTTGTTGATGGAGAGTCCATGTACTTCTTGTACTTCATATTTTTCATGAGAAATAGCCGTTTCTCCGCATTTCAATTGTCTGTGTAAATCTTGGCTGCTGCACTGAACAAACATTCTGAGCTGACAGAACTGGGTGGTGCATTGAGATACTTGATAACCAGAGGTTTTAAGTATGGATATTCATTGTTGGGCTTATTGGGCTGTTCTGTCATGGTGAAAGTGGTTCATCAAGATATTTTCCATTTCTGCTTTCAAAACCTTGCTCAATTTGATTTTTTGGGGGGTTTTGGTCACACTGCCAGGACTTGTCATAGTTATATGACTTCTATCCAATGAAAAACTTTCACAGGATTCCATAGTTTCCATGACATTATCTTTTTCTTCATCAATGCTGCTATCAGTGTCTTGTTTGGTTGTATTGTCAATCAGCTCTTCAAAGTACTTCCAGATGTCCTTGTGTGTTTCTGAAAGTAATGATGTTTGTTTGGTTGTTTCATCTCGTTTAGTCTCCTTTCCAACCTTTTGTTTTTCATTTACATTTTCATTGGAAAGCATTTCTTCTATGACCCATTGTTTTGCTTTTGCATTATCTCTTAGAAATTTTGTCTTGAATCTTGGGTCTAGAAAGGTAGCCAAAACAAAACATTTTCTATTCATTATGTTGTTTTGTTTGTCGCTACTGGCAGTGGATCCTTTATTTAGAAAGCAAATTTCTACATACTTCTTCAGCTCATCTTTTAGTATTTGTATTCCGGCGTCTTTTTGCCTCTTTGAAAGATAGGAATGAAGCGTCATTATTGCTGGAATTACATAAGAGATTGTTTCATTATCAGCACTAGCCTGTTTTGTGATTTCTTCAAATGGTTGCAAAACTCTGATAACATTTTCTACTGGAGCCCACTCGTAAGCTGCCATGGTTGGAATGTCATGCTCAGCAGCATATGCTGTCACAGCCTGTCTCTGTCCATGCAGTCGTTCCAACATGTAGTGGGTTGAATTCCACCTTGTTGGCACAATTTAAGGTGCAGTATATTTTTATGTATGTATATATATATATATATATATATATATATATATATATATATATAGAGGGTGGCCCAAAAAAAATGGCACCAATTTTGAGAAGTGATATCTCAATAACCATTGCAGCTAGGGACTTAAAAAAACAACCAAATGAAAGATAATTCCTTTCTCTTTAAATACTTATTCTATGGCTTGATGGTTATAAGCCCATATAATGCCCAAAATTGGCTTCCAAAAGAAATATACAAAAAAAGTTGCGGATTTATATTTATTCCTTGATCCTAATTTTAAATGAAATTTTTCTATTCCAGACCCCTCAAGATGGGATTGAGAGAATCTGATAAGAACATTATACAAGCACTACGTGAAGAAAAAGGATATTCATTGAACAGAATCCTTTACGAATTTCCAAATAGAAATTGGAAAAAAAGAACTGTGGCACATTTTTTACAAAAACTTAAAGAAACCGGCAGCAGTCAACGGTGTCCGGGAAGTGGTCGACCAAAAAGTATTAGAACGCCAGAAAACATTGAAAAAGTAAATGAAATGGTTTTAAGTCAAGAGGAACAACCGGGAACAAGTAAAAGTGAACGTGAAGTTGCGAAAGAAACCGGGATTTCACGTTCATCAGTACAGCGAATAATTCGAAAAGATCTTGGGTTGAAAACATTTAAGAGGGTGAAGGTTACTGCTTTATCGGAGCCTGTGAAAGAAAGACGTTTCCATCGATGTAAAAATCTATTGCGAAGATTTCGGTCAAATGAGTCTGAAAAAAATTTGGTTTTCTGATGAGAAACGATTTACGGTCGAAACACCACGAAATACCCAAAATGATCGGGTTCGTGCAGCAGTGGCGACAAAAACTTATGTTGACCCAAAACGACTTTTGCGTGAAAAAAAACACTTTTCAGATTCGATAATGGTTTCCCTTGCAGCGTCATCTGGGAACAAAACATCCATCATTTTTATTCAGCGAGGCGTTAAAATTAACTCAATTTACTACTGTAATGACATTTTGTCTCCAATGTTGTCAGAGATCAAGGAGACGAGCACTGATTTTGTGTTCATGCAAGATGGAGCACCATCTCATACAGCCAAGGAAACAATAACATTTCTCAATAATAATTGTCCTAGTTTTATCGAACCAAATAATTGGCCACCATGCAGCCCAGATCTAAACCCCATTGACTACTTTGTGTGGTCTGCCTTAGAGAGAGAAGTCTACCATGGTCAGAAAATCCGTGATGTGAACCATCTTCGTGAACGAATTCAGGCTGCATGGGAAAATCTCTCACAAGTGACGATCTCAAAGGCAATTTCAAAATGGAGGGCGAGATTACAGGCTGTGGTTGACCATAATGGAGGGCAGATTGAGCCATTTATTGAAAATTAGGTTTAACTTAAAACCACAGAACTTCGTTTAAAGACCGTAAATTAGAAGATAATTAATTAGAAAAAAATAAAAGGAATAAATATAAATGCGCAACTTTTTTTTGTATATTTTTCTTATAAGCCAATTTTTGGCATTACATGGGTTTATAACCATCAAGCTATTGAATAAGTATTTAAAGAGAAAAGAATTATCTTTCATTTGGTTGTTTCTTAAAATCCCTAACTGCAATGGTTATTGAGATATCACTTCTGAAAATTGGTGCCATTTTTTTTGGGCCACCCTGTATATATATATATATATATATATATATGTTCTAATGTTATAATGTTTCAGACCAGCAAAGACCCTAGGATCCACTCATGGCTGGTCTACCTAACTGTGTTCGTAATTGTGCATTGTGTATGTCCTCCGTGGTGGCGGAGGGGACCTACAATTTTACGTGGGTTCCGAACCACAAGAACATAAGAAATTTATGTAAAAACTGCCTGTACATTGGCAACGACTAATTTTTACGAAACTAAATAATTATCAATTTAAAACTAATTAATTATCGATTTAAAACTAAAGATAGAATCTCTCGATCCAGAGGATCAAGTCATAATAGACTACTATCCACAAATATGTTACACTCTATATCTATTTATAACCGACATGCAAATATATCAGATAATGGCAGACTCAAGAATATTTCTATTAACAATGTTGCTAGAGTGAAATAAAACTGAAGCATTATTCCAATCAATACAGTGGGATAACTCTGACAAATGGATAAAAAGGGCACTGGACAACTGTCTTGTTCTAACGGAATATTGATGCTGTTTCATACGTGTGTGCAAATCCTTTCCCGTCTGACCTATGTAAAAGGAATCACATTGTTTACAACCAATTTTATAGATAATGCCTGAATTATTGGTAGGGTTATTTTTTACTACGAAATTTTTCACAATATTGTTATATGAAACAACTCGATCCTGTTGTTTTGAATTCCTTCAGAAAAGATTTAGATAAGAAGGGTAGAACGCTAAATCTTTGGTAAACTTGTATGCCACTCTAATAACTTTTATTTTTCAATTTATTTTTATATACAAGATGGGTAGAGTGATAAAACCCGGGCAGATTTCCAGTATAAATTTGTATTTTTTTTTTAACATTGGTTGGAAACAATTAATTTAATCTTGTGCTAAAAATCGGTAGTTTGATCTTGTGCTAAAAATCGATAGTGTTTCCTTACAAAGTTGTATGTCCCTCCCACAATCTTTTAATTTAAAAAAAAAAAATTTTAATTTCATTTCTCCGTTTATTGTATATGTATGTATGTATATATATACAGGGTGAGTCAAAAGTAGCGCCCGATTTCTGTTTTTTCGGCTGTCAGATTCTTTCTGGAAAGTCATGTTGTTAATAATTGTCTTGCAGATTATTAATTTTCTTAGTTTATTTATTTTTGTTTTTGTAGGTTATTGTTGAGAGTTTGGAAAGTTACTGAATTTGCACCAAATTGAACCATGAATTACCTTTCAATGAATCAACGCATTGCAGCCGTGAAACATTACTACAAATGTAATGAACAACCAACGATGGCGGCACGCCGTTTGGCACAGGAATTCGATATTAACCCACCCCAGGGAAGAAACATACGATTGATTGTCGAGAAATTTGAAGCAACAGGGTCGGTAGCCACTGCAAAGAAGTCCGGTCGTCCGAAAACGGCAACGAATCTAGCTAAGGCTGAAGAAGCCATCAGGAGACTGGAACAAAGTCGGCAAAAGCCAACTCGCCGTTTATCTGCAGAGTTGGAAGTGAGCCAATCAAGTGTTATCCGTATCCTTCACCAGAAAAAATGGAAACCTTACATTCCACGCTTACTGCATGCCCTTCATGATGGAGATGATGACCGCCGTCTTCAATTTTGCGAAGAGTTCTTAGCTAAACTTGACGAAGAGGACACAATGCTAGACAACATCTGGTGGTCAGATGAGGCATGTTTTAAGCTTAACGGCACAATTAACAGACACAATTGTGTCTACTGGGCTGCGGAGAACCCAAGAGTGACAGTTGAGAAGGAGGTAAATTTACCTGGCGTGACAGTTTGGGCAGTCATATCTCCATTAGGGATAATTGGACCCTTTTTCTTTGAGGGATCTGTCACTGCAGAAATTTACCTGGATATGCTGCAAACCTTCTTTTGGCCCAGGGTACAAGATCAGGACTGTTATTTCCAGCAAGATGGAGCTCCACCTCATTATGGACGTCATGTTCGTCAGTGGCTTGATGAAAACTTTCCCGGAAAGTGGATCGGCCGCCGCGGTCCGATCGAGTGGCCGGCACGCTCCCCAGACCTTACACCTCCAGATTTCTTTCTTTGGGGGCTCATGAAAGACCTTGTTTATCGTGAAAAGCCTCGTACCATTCAGGAATTGAAGGCTCAAATCACTGCAAAGTTTGAGGAAATTGATATCGAACTCTGCAGGCGTGTGGTGTGCCACTCTGTGCCTGCTCGGCTGCAATTGTGCATCGATCACGAGGGAGGGCACTTTGAAAATTGCAAGTAAAACAGCTTGGTACAGTTCCGTAATAATTTTCCCCCGAATAAATGGTTAGATAAACATGTCATTCATTTATTTCTACCTTCTTGTACACTGTAATACAAATGGCAAACAAACAATCAACTGACAGAAATCGGGCGCTACTTTTGACTCACCCTGTATATATATATATATATATATATATATATATATATATATACGAGGGTAATTCAATAAGTATCCGCACTTTTTATTTTCACATCTGAATTATAAACACATCACTTCTCAACATAGTCTCCCTGTTTCTCAATACACTTAGTCCAGCGATCTACAAGCTTCCTATTGCCATCACAAAAGAATGTTTTTGGCTGTGTGCGTAGCCAAACATGCATCGCCTCCTTCAGGTCATCATCGCCTTGCAATCGCTGACCTCTCAAAGCGTCTTTTAGTGGTCCAAACAGGTAAAAATCCGAAGGTGCCAGGTCTAAACTGTAGGCTGGATGGTCGAGAACTTCAAATTTAAGTTCTTGAAGGCATTTTCTAGTGTGTGCAGCGGTATGAGGGCGCGCATTGTCGTGTAACAGAATAACACCTTCCGACAATCTCCCTCTCCGTTTTGTGCGAATTGCTTGCTTTAACTCATTCCGAAGCATGTCAGAATACGATGCACTTGTTATTGTAGTTCCACGCTCTAAATAATGTTCAAGGATAGGGCCTCGTGTATCCCAAAACAGTGTTAGCATAACTTTACCTGCTGACGGCTGCGCTTTGAACTTCCTTGCAACGGAAAGGTCTTATTCTGTTACACGACAATGCGCGCCCTCATACTGCTGCACAAATTAGAAAATGTCTTCATGAACTTAAATTTGTAGTTCTCGACCATCCAGCCTACAGTCCAGACCTGGCACCTTTGGATTTTTACCTGTTTGGACCACTAAAAGACGCTTTGAGAGGTCAGCGATTGCAAGGCGATGATGACCTGAAGGTGGTGGTGCATGACTGGCTACGCAAACAGCCAGAAACATTCTTTTGTGATGGCATTAGGAAGCTTGTAGATCGCTGGACTAAGTGTATTGAGAAACAGGGAGACTATGTTGAGAAGTGATGTGTTTATAATCTATCAGATGTGAAAATAAAAAGTGCGGAAACTTACTGAATTACCCTCGTGTATATATATATATATATATATATATATATATATATATATATATATATATATATATATATATATATATATATAATGAAATAGGATCCCTCTAAAGGAGACGTAGTTTTACATTTAGGATAAAAACGAAGACGTAGAGCAAAAAAGCCATTATATTTGGCTGCAGCCGACATTTCGGGCAACTCTACCCATTTTCAAGGCCTAATAAATAAAAGCTAAAATTAATACATGGCAAATATATGAATGTCGAGAACTAAAACTAATTTAAAGTACAAAATTAAAACTGTTCAAGAATAAAAATTAAAAATTAAAATTACAAAGCAGGAAACAGGCATAAGCCAAAATCAAATCAAAAGTAAAAATTATATAAATGACAAAAATATACGAGTGATAAAAATAAAACTTAAAACATTCAAACGTAGAATAGTTAAAAAACTTTACTAATAAAAAGTTAAACGGAATAAAAAGTTAAGTGAAAAACCACAAGAGTAAACCAAACATACCATGCTCACTTGACAGCCACAAAAAACTGAGGCGAAAAGGAGACAGGGTCACAAGGGAAAAAAATTTTTAGTATGTAGGTATTCTAATTAATATAAAGGGGGTAACAGCTAGAATCAATATTTAAACTGGAGTTCAAAAATTTAATACACAAAGATTCATAAATACGGAGGGAGGACGGGCATTTTAATGATTTAAGAATTTTAAAATTGTTAACAGAAATAAATGCAAAAAACTTCACTTTTTCTACGTGAAGGTCAAAATATGAAAATAAAAACCCACTCTAATAGACAGAGTTTATTTCCACAACAGTTTCGACGCCCACTGGCATCCTCCTCGGGTGGATACAGAAAAACGAATGAACCAAAACAAGAGGGAAAAACAGTCCAGGGACCGACCGTTAAGAAATTCGCACCTAGGTTAGATCCCATTCTCCCGACACAGGAAGGGCATTTTCATTAAGTACATTCGCACAAATTTAAAACTATCTTCCTGTTCTAAACATACAGATTCTATATTTTTTTACATAATTATTACATTTATTATTAAATTTATTACATTTAATATTGCATAATATTTATTACAGAAATTATAAATTTATTATTACATTGTTGTTTATTATACAGAACTTATAAACCGTAAAACGAATGAAAAAGGCGATTAGGAAACAATCCAGAGACCATTGAGAAATTCGCACCTAGGTTAGATACCGTTCTCCCGACACCGGAAGGGCATTTTATTACAGGGTCCGCTTATAACTACATTCCCACAAATTAAAACTATCTTCTTGTTCTATACATACAGATTCTAATATTTTGACATAATTACTGCATTTATTATTGCATTTACATTTTTTAACATTTATTATTATTACCTTTACCCTAATTATTAAATTTATAATATTACCTTTATTATTACATCTGTTGCATTTATATTTATTTCCACATTTATTACTCCCATTATTACATTTACTAAAAGCGAGTAAGGAAACAACCCAGAGACATTTAAGAAATTCACACTTAGGTTCGAACACGTTCCCACGACTCCGTAAGGGATTTTTTTACCAAGAATCTCATTAAAGGGTCTAACTTATAAGTACCTTCGCACAAATTAAAATTATCTACTTTTTCTATACACACAGATTCTATTATTTTTCTTTTGACATAATTATTACATTTATAAAGTACCTTACTTGATACCCAATCTATAGCATGATTATTTTGGCTGGCGTGATAAAAAATGTGTTTGCCTAACATTGCCGGCTTAGAAAGAGTAAATCGTTGACGAAAGATTTTAAGTTTGCTTTGGCGTTCAAATATTCGTCTACCGTGAGAAGTAAATTGATTAGGAATAACGTTGCCAAAGAGGAACAAGCCTGCAGTGCTGGGCAAGTTCCGCACACCTTCCGCACCTCCGCACTGTGCGGAAGTGCGAAATGGTATGCGGAGGTGCGATGTGCGGTCACCTCGGCAAAAAGGTGCGGGTGCGGAAGGTGCGCGGATTGGTCCGCACACCCGTTCGCACACTTGAACTTTAGAATTTTGTCAACTATTGACCAGTCAAAATTAAATGATATTGTATTCTAGTAATTTTCTGACCTCTCATAACAAAAGAATGACTTTATTGTATTAAAACTTTATTTTCACAATTAAATATTAAATAAAAGTTTATAAAAGTATAATATATTAATGGAAACTTATATATTTCCTCGAGATAAAACTTTATATATGTAAATAGGGTGCAGGTGCGGGCGCGGTTGTGCGGAAGTGCGAAAACCTAAAGGTGCGCGGAAGTCCGGGTGCGGAAGAGGCTAAAGTGCGGGTGCGGAAGTGCGGGTGCGAACCTCCCATTTGGTGTGCGGTTGCCCAGCATTGCAAGCCTGTGTCTACAGCATTCCCTGTAAAAGTTGTGATTTAGTATACGTAGGAGAAACTGGAAGAAATATTGAAACCCGTATTAAAGAACACAAATATGCCTTCAGAAGTTGTAATACTAATAATGCCATTTTTTATCACGCCAGCCAAAATAATCATGCTATTGATTGGGAATCAAGTAAGGTACTTTATAAATGTAATAATTATGTCAAAAGAAAATAATAGAATCTGTGTGTATAGAAAAAGTAGATAATTTCAATTTAGCCATTCTGGCGTTTCTTCTCCCTGCAAAATTCTGTGAAAGGCAGCAGTGTAATGATGGTGTAATGCCATGATCTGTTTCAGCCAGAAATTTAGGAGCTTATGTATGTAAGCCAAGGTTTTTGAAGTTGGAGAATTTTGCCTATTTCTTTCTTACCTTATCTTCCATCATAAGCAACTCTTCCATTTCCAGTTTACCTTCATTCACTTCCGTGATTGTCTCTAGCCATTCTGGGGTTTCAAAAAGGGGCTTCCAGTATGACTCCAACTGGATCTGACCTGATGGGTCATGGACTACTACCAGTGATGGGCAGTATCTAGATACATGTATCGCCGATACGTATCGATCGATACTTTTGTATCGGTATCGCTTTAACTACTTGACAAAAGTATCGATTTATCGGTATCGCTAAGGTCAATTTTCTTAAATGTATCGAAAAAAATCGATACTTCGATACATTAATAAGAATTTTTAAATATTTAAATAGATGTTATAATATGACACTACTGAGTTATATTTATGAATATACATAAGTAATAATATTATTAAATATTTATTTAATGACTACTACTCTACTGGTCACGTCACACAGTACGGCACAACGTTTAAACACGTTTGTACTTGTGCTATTGAGATTAATTAACCATAATATAGAAACGCTCATAATATAGAAACGCTCATATAACATAGAAACGCTCATTGGTGTTGCAACACTATTGGCCACGCCCAATGCAGTCCGACAAAGAATGTTTTTACGGTTGCCTGCTTCCGACATTGTTAGCTGTAGAGAAGAAGCTAGAGCGTTTGAATTCGGAGGCATTGCGTCATTGTCAGCCACTTCTCAATGCAGTCACAATAGGGTTCACTAAGCGGCTTGAAAAGTTTCTGTGCCTTGATGCGTCGCACGAGTGTAAAGCAGCAATACTGGCATCGTCTTCAAATCCTCTGTTCAAGTTAAAGTGGATGACAATAAAAGGCAAATTTAATACTAACATTGTCAAAAAGAGGGTTCAAGAAATGTTGGTTAATGCTGTTAAGAGCCTCAGCGAGCAGACCCCCCAGCAACAACTAAGTGATGCTGCATCTGACGGAAGTGCAGATGATTTCTTCTGTTATGAGTCTGCTTCCACTAATGTCTCTGCAACCCAAGATGCCACTGAGATGGAAGTTTTACAGTATCTGGGTGACGGAAGTCATTCTCTCCAATCTCTGAGGCAGTACCCAGGAATTCTACGGGTCTTCCTGAAGTATAACACACCACTACCATCCTCTGCTCCTGTAGAACTGTTGTTTAGTTTGGCTGGTCACATTCACGCTCCAAAAAGGAATAGACTGTCTGATCAGATGTTTAGCCAGCTGGTATTTTTGAAGGGTAATAGTAATTACTTTTAATTGTTAGTGTAATATTTTCAGTCATTCATGTATCCTACAAAATTAAAACATACTTTCATTAAATAAAGCAATTGTTTTTATTTACACCTATAAAACCCATTAAAATGTCGTTGATTTTACTTACAGTGAGTACAAATTACTAGTATAAATAATAATATCTAATACCTACATATTAAATTAATAATTATAAAAATGTACCGGCGATGCATGTATCGGTATCGCTTAAGACATCTAGAAAGTATCGGCGTATCGGTATCGCCTAAGACGTTCTTCATGTATCGATGTATCGGTATCGCTTTAGCGATTTTCATGTATCGATGCCCATCACTGACTACTACAGTATTCTTTCTCTTATGGGATTTTGGTAATGTAAACGAAACTGTGTGATTAAGGCTAAATGTTTACATTCAACCCACCCGTGTTAACTCGAGCCGTGTATACCCAACAGAAGGGGCTGCCAAACTTCTAGGAAGGCGGAGGAGATGCGCCATTATACAGGCTTACTAATTAAATGCGCGGATTCAGAGGAGTGCCGTTAAGGGAGTTGAGGATTATCTTTATCACCAACTAACTAACTTATTAAATTACTATGAAGCTCAATTACATCGTTCAAGGTAAAAGAGAAACAGTTAAATAATAACAATTTATCTGGTACATCCTATTACCTAACTACAATACAAACAAGTTAAACAAAACAAAACGTACACACTATTTCCTAATGAACAAACCTAAACTAAAGAAAAAGTTACAAAGTATTCGTATTACTAGGGATGTATGCCTGTGATTACTGCACTAGGATAACCTGGTAATGCGTTAGGCTTTGCCAACCAAAGCCCATGCAGCGTTACCAGGTGAAGCCAAGCTCCAACTCTGCAATAAAAAGGCCTAAAAACATTAAAAATCACCCTCATTCAGTGCCGTACGTACGGGGGGGCATAGGCCCCCCATTGTAAAAATTATTACTACTCTCATTAAAGATATTTGAAAAAGAAAGTTTCAAAAATCGATAACTTTGCAACATTCACCACAAAAAAATCTTTGTCATGAAATTTCAGTTATTTTATGGTTATGGGGACACGTTCTTAACTCAAAACTCAAAAGCAATTTTGGCTGGCTTAGGAACGTTTATGCCTTTATACATACGATTAATTTGTACAAATTTAATTCTTTGCCCATAACTGGAAATAAAATACAACTGAAACCTTCCAAGATGCAATTCATTTTGATTCCAAATCAATTATCATCAATTTTGAGCTCAAACACAAACATACAGAATATATATATATATATATATATATATATATATATATATATATATATTCACGAAAGTAACACGTGAAAAATATTTATGATGAATAAAACCACGAAGGAAAGGAAACACAGATGGTGCTCAAGCGCTTTCGTCTAATGACATCCTCAGGAACACTGAAGTACATAAAGAATTACGACCTATATATAGGTTACAGAAAAAAAAAAAAAAATCTATATATATATATATATATATATATATACAATAAACGGAAAAACAAAATTAAAGGATTGTGGAAGGGGGCACACAAATTTATAAGGAAAAACTATCGATTTTTAGCACAAGATTAAAAGAATTGTTTCCAACCAATGTTATAGATAAAACACCAAATATATATACAAATTTATACTGGAAATCTGCCCGGGTTTTAGCACACTGCTCTTTTTGTACAAAAAAAAAAAAAAATTGAACAATTATCGATTTTTAGCACAAGATTAAAAGAATTGTTTCCAACCAATGTTATAGATAAAAAAAATAATAAAATATATATACAAATTTATACTGGAAATCTGCCCAGGTTTTAGCACTCTGCCCTATTTTTTGTATATAAAAATTGAAAAATACAAGTTATTATGGTGGCATACAAATTTACCAAAGATTTAGCATTCTACCTTTCTTATCTAAATCTGTTCTGAAGGAATTCAAACCAACAGGATCGAGTTGAAAAAGACCTTTGCTTATATGAGAATAAAAACCCACTCTAATAGACAGAGTTTATTTCCACGACAGTTTCGACGCCCACTGGCATCCTCCTCGGGTGGATACAGAAACACAAATGAAACAAAACAAGAGGGAAAAACAGTTCAGGGATCGACCGTTAAGAAATTCGCACCTAGGTTGGATTCCATTCTCTCGAGACAGGAGGGGCATTTTCATTAAGTACATTCGCACAAATTTTAAAACTATCTTCCTGTTCTAAACATACAGATTCTATTATTTTTACATAATTATTACATTTATAATTAAATTTATTACATTTAATATTGCATAATTATTAATTACAGAAATTATAAATTTATTATTACATTGGTTATTACATTGTTGTTTATTATACAGAAATTATAAACCGAAAAACGAATGAAAAAAGGCGATTAGGAAATAATCCAGAGACCATTGAGAAATTCGCACCTAGGTTAGATATCGTTCTCCCGAAACCAGAAGGGCATTTTATTACAGGGTCAGCTTATAACTACATTTCCACAAATTAAAAATATCTTCTTGTTCTATACATACAGATCCTAATGTTTTGATATAATTACTGCATATATTTATTTCCACATTAATTACTTCCATTATTACATTTACTAAAAGCGAGTAAGGAAACATTCCAATCCAGAGACATTTAAGAAATTCTCACTTAGGTTCGAACACGTTCCCACGACTCCGTAAGGGATTTATTGACCAAGAATCTCATTAAAGGGTCTAACTTATAAGTACCTTCGCACAAATTAAAATTATCTACTTTTTCTATACACACAGATTCTATTATTTTTCTTTTGACATAATTATTACATTTATAAAGTACCTTACTTGATTCCCAATCTATAGCATGATTATTTTGGCTAGCGTGATAAAAAATGGCATTATTAGTATTACAACTTCTGAAGGCATATTTGTGTTCTTTGATACGGGTTTCAATATTTCTTCCAGTTTCACCCACGTATACTAAATCACAACTTTTACAGGGAATGCTGTAGACACAGGCTTGTTCCTCTTTGCAACGTTATTCCTAACCAATTTACTTTTCACGGTAGACGAATATTTGAACGCCAAAGCAAACTTAAATTCTTTCGTCAACGGTTTTACTCTTTCTAAGCCGGCAATGTAAGCAAACTCACATATTGTTTTTGGTTAACTGAAGGTTCCCGAGGGGCATAAAAAGATTTTCTGGCTTTAAAATACGCCTTTCCGATAAACCACTCAGGATATTTTAAATCCTTAAAAATGTTCCAAATCTTTGAATTTTCCGGATCCAGCAAATGTGGGCTACAAATCCTGAGTGCTCTTAGAAACATGGAAGAAATAATTGAGCTTTTAACCCCTTCATCATGATATGAAAAATAATGAATGTACGAATTACAATGAGTAGGTTTTCTATAGACCGTGAAATTGGGCTTTCCGCTTTCGTTAATGACCAAAACATCTAGAAAAGGTAATTGTTTGTCGTTCTCCCATTCATATTTAAATTTAATAGAGGGAACAAGATTATTTAATGACTGAAAGAAAGTGTCAAAGTTGTTCCAGTGGTCAGGCCAAAATGAGAAAATATCATCTACATAACGAAACCAAATTAGATTCCTGGGACATATTGTTTGCAACAATTCCGACTCATAATACTCCATATATAATGTACTCAGTATTGGGGATAAAGGGGACCCCATTCCCATACCAAAACGTTGCAAATAAAATTCTTCACCGAAGGAGAAGGCATTATTGGTGACACAGAGTTTTATCAGTTCTAAAAATACAGATGTGGGCATGCCTAGTTCTACGTTACATGTTGGCAATTTTCTATCTAAAAAACTAAGTACATCATCAATGGGAACTTTCGTAAACAAGTACTCAACATCAAAACTTATCATTCTTCCCCGTTTTAAATCTAAGGACATAACTTTGTTAATAAAGTCACAGGAATTAGTGATGTGCGAGCCTGAAAATTTACCAACTAATGGGGATAATTTATCTGCAAGAAATTTAGATAACCTGTAACTAAAGGAACCCCTGTGTGAAATAATGGGACGGAGTGGTATATTAATCTTATGGGTTTTGGGTAGGCCGTAAATGTGGGGGAGTTTGGGGTTAATCTGTAGAAATCTTTTAGGATCAATCGCCGGGACATCTTTTAATAAGTTCCTGATGGTTTTGTTGAATTCGGCAGAAAGACGCTTTAGGGGGGACGATCTCACTTTGGTGTAGGTGAATTCATCACTAAGTAACGCTTCCATTTTTTTGTTATAATCACACTTGTCCAAAATAACCACAGTGTTACTTTTGTCCGCTTTAGTGACAAATATTGCTTCATTCTTCCTGAGCTTGTCTAAAGCTAACCGGAATCTTTTGGGAATAGAGTCCAATGAGTTGAAATGTTCCAGAAACTTGCTCAGAATCAAACCATTTAAACACGGAATATCCACCTGGAATTAACTACGGAAGACACAAAATCTAAAACAATGTTTTTATCGGGTTTAAGCGCAAACGACAGCCCTAAATTAAGAACTTCCTTTTCGGATTTGGACAAGACATATGTCGATAAATTTAAAACGGAACCTTCCACCGCACACTTTGACCAAGCACTTTCATCACATAAATAGGATAGCTTTCTGTTAAGTCGTTGTTCAGTGCGTCTAGTCTCCACGTCGCATTTATAATCTGCAGTTTCAAACAGCGCCACAAGTAGTTCACACGACACATGCGATTTAAGGACGCGTAGACAATTTCTTAGTTTGAAATACGTATGGTCAATTTCTCTTTTAACACATGGAATACGTTCCTTCAAAATTTCCCTGGCAAAATTCGGAAACGGTGTATGGTCCTTCCTGAAGGTAAACGGTATCAAGGACTTCGGGCACACTTGCTCCACTAAACACTCTTGCAGGAACTTGAGTTGCAGCTTCTTGGTCTTCACAGCCACTAGTGTTTTTTCATATAGACGATAGGAAGATATAAGTTGGGGAAAGGTGACTAAGAAGAAGGCGAATAGATGGCGTCTGATCGTGGGATCCATAATAAATGCAAAAAACTTCACTTTTTTTACGTGAAGGTCAAAATATGAAATAAAAACCCACTCTAATAGACAGAGTTTATTTCCACGACAGTTTCGACGCCCACTGGCATCCTCCTCGGGTGGATACAGAAACACAAATGAAACAAAACAAGAGGGAAAAACAGTTCAGGGATCGACCGTTAAGAAATTCGCACCTAGGTTGGATTCCATTCTCTCGAGACAGGAGGGGCATTTTCATTAAGTACATTCGCACAAATTTTAAAACTATCTTCCTGTTCTAAACATACAGATTCTATTATTTTTACATAATTATTACATTTATAATTAAATTTATTACATTTAATATTGCATAATTATTAATTACAGAAATTATAAATTTATTATTACATTGGTTATTACATTGTTGTTTATTATACAGAAATTATAAACCGAAAAACGAATGAAAAAAGGCGATTAGGAAATAATCCAGAGACCATTGAGAAATTCGCACCTAGGTTAGATATCGTTCTCCCGAAACCAGAAGGGCATTTTTATTACAGGGTCAGCTTATAACTACATTTCCACAAATTAAAAATATCTTCTTGTTCTATACATACAGATCCTAATGTTTTGATATAATTACTGCATATATTTATTTCCACATTAATTACTTCCATTATTACATTTACTAAAAGCGAGTAAGGAAACATTCCAATCCAGAGACATTTAAGAAATTCTCACTTAGGTTCGAACACGTTCCCACGACTCCGTAAGGGATTTATTGACCAAGAATCTCATTAAAGGGTCTAACTTATAAGTACCTTCGCACAAATTAAAATTATCTACTTTTTCTATACACACAGATTCTATTATTTTTCTTTTGACATAATTATTACATTTATAAAGTACCTTACTTGATTCCCAATCTATAGCATGATTATTTTGACTTTATTAACAAAGTTATGTCCTTAGATTTAAAACGGGGAAGAATGATAAGTTTTGATGTTGAGTCCTTGTTTACGAAAGTTCCCATTGATGATGTACTTAGTTTTTTAGATAGAAAATTGCCAACATGTAACGTAGAACTAGGCATGCCCACATCTGTATTTTTAGAACTGATAAAACTCTGTGTCACCAATAATGCCTTCTCCTTCGGTGAAGAATTTTATTTGCAACGTTTTGGTATGGGAATGGGGTCCCCTTTATCCCCAATACTGAGTACATTATATGGAGTATTATGAGTCGGAATTGTTGCAAACAATATGTCCCAGGAATCTAATTTGGTTTCGTTATGTAGATGATATTTTCTCATTTTGGCCTGACCACTGGAACAACTTTGACACTTTCTTTCAGTCATTAAATAATCTTGTTCCTCTATTAAATTTAAATATGAATGGGAGAACGACAAACAATTACCTTTTCTAGATGTTTTGGTCATTAACGAAAGCGGAAAGCCCAATTTCACGGTCTATAGAAAACCTACTCATTGTAATTCGTACATTCATTATTTTTCATATCATGATGAAGGGGTTAAAAGCTCAATTATTTCTTCCATGTTTCTAAGAGCACTCAGGATTTGTAGCCCACATTTGCTGGATCCGGAAAATTCAAAGATTTGGAACATTTTTAAGGATTTAAAATATCCTGAGTGGTTTATCGGAAAGGCGTATTTTAAAGCCAGAAAATCTTTTTATGCCCCTCGGGAACCTTCAGTTAACCAAAAACAATATGTGAGTTTGCCTTACATTGCCGGCTTAGAAAGAGTAAAACCGTTGACGAAAGAATTTAAGTTTGCTTTGGCGTTCAAATATTCGTCTACCGTGAAAAGTAAATTGGTTAGGAATAACGTTGCAAAAGAGGAACAAGCCTGTGTCTACAGCATTCCCTGTAAAAGTTGTGATTTAGTATACGTGGGTGAAACTGGAAGAAATATTGAAACCCGTATCAAAGAACACAAATATGCCTTCAGAAGTTGTAATACTAATAATGCCATTTTTTATCACGCTAGCCAAAATAATCATGCTATAGATTGGGAATCAAGTAAGGTACTTTATAAATGTAATAATTATGTCAAAAGAAAAATAATAGAATCTGTGTGTATAGAAAAAGTAGATAATTTTAATTTGTGCGAAGGTACTTATAAGTTAGACCCTTTAATGAGATTCTTGGTCAATAAATCCCTTACGGAGTCGTGGGAACGTGTTCGAACCTAAGTGAGAATTTCTTAAATGTCTCTGGATTGGAATGTTTCCTTACTCGCTTTTAGTAAATGTAATAATGGAAGTAATTAATGTGGAAATAAATATATGCAGTAATTATATCAAAACATTAGGATCTGTATGTATAGAACAAGAAGATATTTTTAATTTGTGGAAATGTAGTTATAAGCTGACCCTGTAATAAAAATGCCCTTCTGGTTTCGGGAGAACGATATCTAACCTAGGTGCGAATTTCTCAATGGTCTCTGGATTATTTCCTAATCGCCTTTTTTCATTCGTTTTTCGGTTTATAATTTCTGTATAATAAACAACAATGTAATAACCAATGTAATAATAAATTTATAATTTCTGTAATTAATAATTATGCAATATTAAATGTAATAAATTTAATTATAAATGTAATAATTATGTAAAAATAATAGAATCTGTATGTTTAGAACAGGAAGATAGTTTTAAAATTTGTGCGAATGTACTTAATGAAAATGCCCCTCCTGTCTCGAGAGAATGGAATCCAACCTAGGTGCGAATTTCTTAACGGTCGATCCCTGAACTGTTTTTCCCTCTTGTTTTGTTTCATTTGTGTTTCTGTATCCACCCGAGGAGGATGCCAGTGGGCGTCGAAACTGTCGTGGAAATAAACTCTGTCTATTAGAGTGGGTTTTTATTCTCATATTTTGACCTTCACGTAAAAAAGTGAAGTTTTTTGCACCTTTGCTTATGTTGAAGTTATTTGTTAGTTGGATAATGGCAGACTCAAGAATATTTCTATTAACAATGTTGCTAGAGTGAAATAAAACTGAAGCATTATTCCAATCAATACAGTGGGATAACTCCGACAAATGGATAAAAAGGGCACTGGACAACTGTCTTGTTCTAACGGAATATTGATGCTGTTTTATACGTGTGCAAATCCTTTCCCGTCTGACCTATGTAAAAGGAATCACATTGTTTGCAACCAATTTTATAGATAATGCCTGAATTATTGGTAGGGCTATTTTTTACTATGATATTTTTCACAATATTGTTATATGAAAATACTACATTAATATCCAAAAGTTTAAATACATTAGCAATGCCTAAAAAGCCCGGGAAAAATGGAAGTACTAAAATATTTTTTGACAAAGTACGAGTGTTATTATTAACGCGATAGGAAGTTCGTTTTGCCTTGTTGAGACAAGATTCCATAAACGCATATGGATAACACAGATCACTTCCAATACCGTTGATTTTTTCTAATTCGGCATCGATGTATTCCGGACTGGCGATCCTAAGGGGCGGAGAAACATTGAAGAAAAAATGGCCTTCTTAGTGGGGGTGTCATGTCCCGAGTAAAAGTGTACTTAGGACAAATTGTTTGTTTTTTTCCGATAGATACTAAACTTAAAACCTGGGCTTTCCCTGTACACGCACATCCAAAAATGGGATTGAATTGTCTTGTTCCACTTCAAAGTAAACTTAATAGAGGGGACTTGATCATTTAACTGAAGGAGGAAGTTATCCAGGTCACGATTCATGGGCCAGATACACAAAATATCATCGACGTACCGCAACCAAGGGATGTATTTCTCCCAAGAATTACATAAGTATGACCTGCCACTACCTTCACACATTGTTTTGGAACTTATTAAGCTTTGCATCAAAGACTGTAAATTCACTTTCAATAACGAGTATTATCAACAAGTTTTTGGGATGGCCATGGGCAACCCTTTGTCGCCCCTCCTCTCCAATATTTATATGGAGTTTTTCGAAATTACTTACATTCCGAGAATCCTGGGGGTTGGCATCCCTTGGTTGCGGTACGTCGATAATATTTTGTGTATCTGGCCCATGAATCGTGACCTGGATAACTTCCTCCTTCAGTTAAATGATCAAGTCCCCTCTATTAAGTTTACTTTGGAAGTGGAACAAGACAATTCCATCCCATTTTTGGATGTGCGTGTACATAGGGAAAGCCCAGGTTTTAAGTTTAGTATCTATCGGAAAAAAAAAACAATTTGTCCTAAGTACACTTTTACTCGGGACATGACACCCCCACTAAGGAGGCCATTTTTTCTTCAATGTTTCTCCGCGCCCTTAGGATCGCCAGTCCGGAATACATCGATGCCGAATTAGAAAAAATCAATGGTATTGGAAATGATCTGTGTTATCCATCTGCGTTTATGGAATCTTGTCTCAACAAGGCAAAACGAACTTTCTATCGCGTTAATAATAACACTCGTACTTTGTCAAAAAATATTTTAGTACTTCCATTTTTCCCGGGCTTTTTAGGCATTGCTAATGTATTTAAACTTTTGGATATTAATGTAGTATTTTCATATAACAATATTGTGAAAAATATCATAGTAAAAAATAGCCCTACCAATAATTCAGGCATTATCTATAAAATTGGTTGCAAACAATGTGATTCCTTTTACATAGGTCAGACGGGAAAGGATTTGCACACACGTATAAAACAGCATCAATATTCCGTTAGAACAGGACAGTTGTCCAGTGCCCTTTTTATCCATTTGTCAGAGTTATCCCACTGTATTGATTGGAATAATGCTTCAGTTTTATTTCACTCTAGCAACATTGTTAATAGAAATATTCTTGAGTCTGCCATTATCCAACTAACAAATAACTTCAACATAAGCAAAGGTCTTGCGAAAAATGCTCTGTATGAATTGGTCCACAATTAACCCACCCCTTATATCTCCAGTCTAACTATAGAGTAGATCAAGTCTAGCCTAGAGGCAGTGGCGGATTTAAGGTGCGCGGGGCCCTAGGCCGGTTGGAGTGCGGGGCCCCAAACTACGCAAAGCTAGCTTAATTAACTGAAATGAAGATTTACACCCCCATCCCCCAGTGGTGACCTTACGGGGCCCTCAAATCAATGGGCGAGCGAAGCGTTAAAATAAATTTACTTTTTAAACAATATTCAATTTATTGATAATTAATTAGCCAAATGACCATTTCATAGTTGAACATTACACATTTGTTTTTTTGAAGCTTAACAATAAAAAATAACTATAATAATACACCATTAACAAAAAATAACTATAATAATACACCATTAACTAAAGAGAATACCACTTGACTGACATGCAAATGATGCAATGAGTGGGTTTTGTTTATTGCAGGCAATTTGTACGGTACACTTAACTATTTCTCAGTCAAAAAAGATTTTTTTCTAGCCTTCTTACTTGCAAACTGTTTGATGACATCAGTAAAATCAAGCACCCTTAATTTCTCATGCTCAATGCTCAACAGGGTGAGTGAACACAAACGGTCCTGCCCCATGGTGTTTCTTAGATAATTCTTGACTAGTTTCATCTTGGAGAATGATCACTCCCCAGTACAGTTTGTGACAAACATGCAGAGATAGAGTCGTAATACAATTTCAACATTAGCAAATGTTTCTACCATGTCATGTCTGTGAATTATCTCATACATTTCTAGTTCAGGACTTTTGCAGCCTTTGCACCACCTGATGAAGGAGCACTTTCAGGTGAATCTCTTGGAATGGATTTCATAAGGTGTGCAAACTGCAAAAGCTCCGACTCCAATCCAGCCTCCAAGTCCTTAGGATATGAAGACACAAGCTTTTCAGCAGATGCTTTAAGCTCAGTGTTCGTTTTGTTTGAGATTTCTGATAAAAACCCAAATTTCTCTCGAAGGTCGCTGTAAGCAGCAATGCGTTGTTGTAGGGCAGCACAGAGCTTGTCAATGATGGGCAAGAATGCAGTCACTCTAAACTTGTCTCTCCCTGTCAGCATAACATCCTCCGCGGAGTCTAGTTCATCGTGGTGACGCTTGCGCTTCCTAATACGCTGCGTGTCGGCGTAGTATGCATCATTACTCGTCACATCACAGGGATCACACTTAGCCATAGCTTTTGCTTCAAAGTCATCGAACTGGGATCTCAGGTCTTTAGCAAATTGTAAAAGAGACTCTAGCAGTGTGACAGCTGTGTTGAGGGAGAGCCCAGATTTTTGCAGCTGGATACTGCTACTCTGAAACCTTTCCAATACTGTATCCCAAACTTCAAGAAGAATCACTGTTTCAAGTTTTTTCAAACCTTTGAGAAGACCACTTGCTTCAGCTCTTGTTTCAGCTGGCTGATTCTGATCTGAGAATAACTCTTCCAGAACAATGATGTTTTCTTTGTGTGCTCTACTGAGAGCAGCTACAGCATCTGCTCGTGCTGACCAACGAGTGTCTGAAAGTATTTTATCAACTTTCAACTTCTTATCTTTATTAGTCTCTAGTACCTCACGGTGTCTCCTCCAACGATAAGTAGATGCAACAAGAAAGGAGTACATATTTTGTACCAGAGCAAACAATGACACTGCAGCAGGACAGCTTTCTGCAGCACACTTAGCCACCAAGTTTAAGGAATGAGCCATACATGGTATGTACTCAGCTTCACTACACTCATTCTTGATTATCTGTTGGGTCCCCAGATATTTACCAGACATGTTGCTGGCATTGTCATAGGACTGTCCTCGGCAGTCGATAACTGGAATGTTCTTCTCTTTAATAAAATCAAGAACAGTTGTAGCAATATCTCTGCCAGTGTGGCTTAGCATGGGAATAAACTGCAAAAACCTTTCAACTGGACCTGTAGTAGGCAGTACATAGCGGATTGTAAAAGTAAGTTGATCCATGTGTGAAATATCAGGTGTGGAGTCAACAGAAATTGAGAAGTACTTTGCTGTTTTTACTTCATCTGTTATTGAGGACATAACCTTTTCTGCCATTATTCCAATGACTTCCTCAGAAATGACATGGGACAAGTAGGAAGTATGACCACTACCTTTGTCTGCGTGTTTCTTGATATGTGCTGCCAAGAAACTGTCGTATGTGCTCAGCAGCTCTAGAATCCCAAGATAGTTTCCATTGTGTACTGATCCAATTACTTCATCTTTACCTCGAATGGCTAGCCCGCGTTCGCAAAGTAGCTTTAAAACATCTACACACCTCCTCAATACTGCTTGCCAGTACTCGCATTCACTTTCATATTGTTGTACTAGATTAGAGTCAATACGGGCACCCGCAGTCTTTCGATATATCATTTCGACCATACTTTTCCTGTGCTGATCTGACCTACTGTGAGATTCTATGACATACCTAGCGTTCTTCCAACCATTGAAGCCAGTTGTGAATGAGCTTTCCACCTTTGACATAAGCTTGCAAGCAAAACAATACACTTTACCAGTTGTTTTAGAGTAACAGAGCCATTTAAGATTAATTTCTTGGCCAGATAATGAATGAGTTCGAGTGAATAATGTCTTTGTACAATGACGGGTTCTGTTTAGCTCTTTCACAGCTGACTCTTTGAAGTCACCATCACAGTGTCGACATTCTGCGCTTCCCTTTTTCAACCAATAGTCACACACATTTTCAGTAATTATTTTAGGCCATAATCCAAGATCCGTTTCAAATCCTTGTTCAGTACCGGTATTCATAACTTTCACTTCCTCTTGTGTCTCCTCACTGTCACTGTGTTCAGGTTCAATTGCGCTAACTACACTAGGTTCAGTACTAGTTGTGGCTTCTCCAGTTGTTTCAGGCGTAATTGGTGTCTCTACTGATTCAGATTCAGTTTGACCGGATTCAGTTTGAGTTTGTGATTTTGCAGATTCAGATACTGTTGGATATGTCAACCATTGAGTTATTTTTGGTAGTTTTTTTACTCTTTGGTTTACGTCTGCCCTTTCTTGTCGTTTAACAGAGCCAGCTTTATACTTCCTCCCTTGATCACGATCACGACTTGTTGATTTCTCCATTGTGCCTCAGTGCAGCCTCACTGCCTTATCCTGAAACATAAAAACATAAAAAACAAACTATTTACACTTGACCCTCGGTTTAGTATTAATTAATACAGTTTAATTAATTAATTAAATACAGACACTAAACAGTTGTTCGGGTGAAAAAGTCGCTTTATGGGAAAAGTCGCCAGACCCCACCAGTGGCGACTTTTTCCTTAAATATGTATAAAATGTATTTATTATGAAATCTAAGCTAAACTGACCTAACCTAGCCTAAGTACGTTTCATATAAAAAAATTAATTACATTAATTTAACATTTTTCAACTTATTTATGTTTTTATAAAGCTGACTAAAACTCCCCCATCCCCATTTATTGACTGGCGACTTTTTCGAGATACGACTTTTACCATTACTTACCACTAAACACACTCACATGTGCACTCCACAGCGGCCTGAATAGAACTAAACTCCCGCCAGCAAAGAGAGTGATACCATAATTATCACTAATCATTAATCAATTGTATTATTTATAGTGGAATCCAACATTATAATTATATGTGACGGCGCGGGGCCCTCACAGGCGCGGGGCCGTAGGCCATGGCCTACTCGGCCCCCCCCTAAATCCGCCACTGCCTAGAGGGGTCAGCCTAGAGATTCCGGAAATGGTCCAGAGCGGGCAGATAAATTGAGGTCCACAGTAGGATTCCTCACAAGAATTAGGTTAGGGCAATCTACCTTCACCTTTGTTAAGCTATGAGTTGATGCTGGGTCTTAGGCCACAATGTAGGCCTAACTTGTCTGACCCAGCTTAATTTAATGAGATTAACTTTGGTGTAAAAACTCAATTAGTCACTTACTTTTTGTTATCGGAGTGTCTCCCTTCTCCGGTTATGTTTTCGAGAGCGTACTTTGCTGGTACGTCCTCTCGCCCCGTTCTTCGTTTTCGTTCCTCCCTTTGTTCTCCTCTTCGCGGGGCTTTTCGTACCAGCGTTGTCTTGGTTTATTCCTCGGTTGGTTGAGCGGTAATGTATCCTTATTACCGAGCACGCTCCTCCCACACAGTATATAAATACTAGTGTGGAGAATAACTCTGGTGAGCAACCAATTGGTTTCATCCACCCAGTTATTGACATAAAAGGAATTTAATGATTGTTAGATTAACTACCTACCTACTCAGTGAACCATTTTCGTTACCTCCCAACTACCCACTCATCAGTTTTCCATATACTGGGGGCCCGGGAGATAAAAATTTTGGTGTCATTGTCACCAATTTTTGTCTGAGTGTAGACTAGCTAACTATTTAACTGTAAATGCCTGTTAATCTGATTAACAGTGCCTATCCTCACCTTCTCATGGAGAAGGTGTAGCATTTAATTAGAAGATAAAATATACATCCATAGGATGAAACTGTCTATGGTCTTTACCATAAGAAAAGAAAAATGAAAGTTAGAAGATAAAATTACAATTCCCCAGCATCTATTTTTTGTTGTAAAAATAGTCGCGCCTTTAATGCTGTTTGTCGCTGAGGTCTTGTGTCTGTCAATGTTGTAGTAGGATGCGTTACCACTCCTACTGTCAAAGGAATAGTTACTGGAAGTTCAGTGTCTCCAGTTGTTACTGTCAGTGGAGAAGGTTCTCCAAAGTCCATTGTTTTGGGTCCAGACTCTAAAGGGTACAAAAGAGAAATGTCTCTTGTTGTGTCACCCGTTGAAGTCCTTAATTTGACCACTCTTGTTACCCCGTCTGCCCCTGGTCTGAGTTCTGAAACTCTAGCCAGAGGCCAGTATTGTCTTGGAGTACTGTCATGTATGAGAACAAGGTCCCCTACCTTAATTGTGTCAGACCAATCCTTCTTAGTCATTTGTTTATGTCTCTCCCTTAGACCCATCAAGTACTCAGTTTTCCACTGTTTAATGAAATGAGCTTTAACTCTAGTTAAATGTTGTAACTTAGTCTGGAGCTCATCATGTCGTTGAGTCCAGTTTGGGTCTTCTGAAGAGTCTATATTGTAGTCCGGCAGGAGACTAACTTGTTCTCCCCGAATCAAATGATTTGGAGTTAATGGTTCTGGGTCATTAATGTTGTCACTCACATAAGTGAGTGGTCTATTGTTAATGATGTTCTCAATCTCAGCCAGGAGAGTGAGTAACCCAAACAAGTGTATCTGTTTTTTGCCAATTGCTTTCTTCAAGCAATTCTTTACTGTTTGTATATTCCTCTCCCAGATAGAACCATACCAAGGAGAGGCAACCGGAATATACTTCCACTTTATGTTTGTATTTTGTATATACAATTGTGTGATTTCATTGCTTAACAAGTCGTGGATGACTTGTTCACCAGCTTTGAAATATGTAGCATTGTCAGTCCAAACTGTCTTTGGTACTGAATGTCGTGCACAGAATCTCTTAAAGACAGCAACAAAAGATTCTGCTGTAAGGTCCTCCACAACATCCAAATAAACAGCTCGTGAGGCAGCACATGTAAACAGTACAATGTACATTTTTTGTTCAGTGTCACCCACCCCTACAGTCAATGCTCCTGTATAGTCAATGCCTACAGTCTCAAAGGGTCTGTTGAGAGTAACTCTCTCCTCTGGCAAAGCAGGAGGATTTGGTTTCCTATAGGGCCTAGCATGAATACGCCTACATGTGACACACTCACTCAGGACTGTTTTAACAGTGATCCTTCCCTTGGGTATCCAATAAGTTTTTCTTAATGTAGTTAGTGTCTGTGGTACCCCCATATGATATACATCATTGTGTGTTTTTCTGATTATTAATGTTGTCAAATAGCTAAATCTAGGTAAAAGGATTGGATTTTTGCTTTTGTATGACAGTTTTGATTTGTCTAATCTCCCTTTACACCTTAGAAGGCCTTCCTCATCTCTGAACAAGTTTAGATCCACAACTACTGATGGTACAGGTTCTTTTGTTTGTTTCCCATTAGTTAAGAATTCTAACTCTTTATTGTACTCTTTTTGTTGGGCTTGGCCTATCCAGTATTGGGTTGCAACCTCTGTATAATTATGATTGTTTTTATTTAGCTGTTTGTTAATTGTAGCTAAACAGTTGTGAGCAAACCTCAAACAGTAGGCTGTCACCCTGACAAGTTTGTTGAAATCAGAATACCGTTCAAAATTAGTGATTGGTTCAACCTTTTCATTTGAAAAGATTAAATTTAATGTCAAGTTAACTTGTTCCACAGGCCATTGGTCTGTATCACAGAGCCACTTTGGTCCCATAAACCAAGTTTTGTTTGACTTCAACAACTTGTAGGATAAACCTCTGGTCAGAAAGTCTGCTGGATTCTGTTTAGTTGGAACATAGTGAAAGTTTACTTGTAGGCTTTCATTAGCGTCAGCTATTTCTTTTAGCCTATTTCTTACAAAGATATTCTTACTATTAATGCTATCATTCCGTATCCAGGCAAGACAAATCTGACTGTCAAGCCAGACGTGGATATGACTTAAGCACACGTCATAGTAAGCATCCTTAAGCAATGAAATGGTTTTAATGGCTAATGTAGCAGCCAATAGTTCCAATTGAGGTATGGTTCTTATAGGTTTGAGAGGTGCTACTTTCCCTTTGGCATAAATTAGATGACTTTCTGTTGGGCTTACAAGATACGCACAGCACCCATAAGCTTGTGTGCTTGCATCAGCAAACACATGAAGTCTCTGGGCTTATCCCTAAACCCACAGCACCTTTGAATTTTAATGTTCTGCACTTTTGTTAAATCAGTAGCTAACTTCTTCCAAGATTTTTGATTTTCATTTGTTATTGGATCATCCCACCCAACATTTGTCCTCCAAATTTCTTGGAGAATCTTTGATTTTATTGTTGAAGGCAGGAATAGACCCATGGGATCAAAAATTTTGGAAGCCTCTGATAATATTTGTCTTTTAGTATTTGCTTCCTCATCAAGTTTAAAACCTTTAGTACAGATTGAATCATGACTGTTAGAAGTTGCATCCAAATACCAGTTCATACCTAAAGTTTTAACTCTGTCTGATGGCTCAGTAAGACCATTATTATCTTTTAAAATCTTTTTGTTTAAATCCTCATCATTTGAAATCCACTCTCTAAGTTCAAAGTTACCTTGTTGCATAATGTTTTGAGAGTGTTCATAGACTTCAGATAATTCAGATTTTGTTGTCGTTGAGCCTATTAGATTGTCTACGTAAAAATGTTCCTTAAGGAAGTTCAATGTTAGAGAGTTATTAAACTGGTTTAAATGATGTCTAATTGTCAATGCTAATAGGCTAGGTGAGCAATTGGCTCCAAACAACACAACATTAAATCTATAGGTTATGAACCCTTTATTCAAATCAAATGGATCCTTGAACCATAAGAACCTAAGTTGGTTCTTATCATATTCATTTTTAAGATTTATTCTCAAAAATGCCTTTGAAATGTCACTTTGTACAGCATATTTGTCTAACCTGAACCTCAGTAAGATCTTCACAAGGTCAGAAATGAGATTAGGACCCTCAATCAAGCAATCATTCAAACTGTGTTTATCACTGTCTTTGAGGCTACAATTATATACTACTCTGAGTTTTGTTGTTGGGGCATCTTGTCGATAAACCCCCCTGTGGGTTAAATAATGACAACCATCTTTTTAAAAGGGTTATCTGTTACTTCTTCAATGAAGCCTTTCTGTAGCTGTTCTTTGAAGACATCATTATATATTTTTACATTATTTTCTTGTTTGAGTTTTTTCATTACTTTATATAAATGTCCTTTAGCTACTTTGAGATTATCTCTTAAAGTTGGACAATTTATTTTCCAAGGTAACTCAATAAAATAACTATTGTCTTTACACTGAATGGTGTCTTCAAATCTTTCTACCATTAACTGATCTTCTGAAGTTTGATGTGTGTCATGTATACCCACAGATTCTAGCAACCATAAAGTTTGAATTGCCTCATCCAAAGTTTCATTTGATAATGATGAATTAATGTTCTCAGTTGAGATAATATTATTCAAAGTGTTGCTATTCTTACAGGTGTTATGTAGGACTGAGTTGAGGCACATAGTATTTGTTGGTCATGCACTGTTTTGGTTTAGGTCTAGGTTGTATTCTGATAGGTCACCCAAAGGGGCTATCCCTGATGGAGTCTGAATAGCTATACCATTACCTATCTCTACTATGCCCTTATGAATAAGATTAATATAATCTGCCCCTATTAGCATTTCAATGTTAGCTATTGTGTTGTTAGTGATATGTCTATCAGCTATTTTGTAGTGTTTTTTCAAATGATTTATGGTTTGTTCTAGTTTGGGTATAACCAGTTTGTTTTGTCCTACTTTAGAAATAATAACTGCTTCAATTTTCTTGAATTTACTTTCTAAATGTAGTTCCAGGTCAATTGTCTTATAGCTATTTTTGTCCGAGTTATCCTTAACAAAGGACGCAATATTGAGGTTTTGTTCATTCGGGTTTGGTGTCAAACCCAATTTATTAACTACATTTTTTGAAACAAATGTTTGTTGAGAACAACAGTCTATAAGACATCTCACTGGAGTGGTACTACCCTCACTATTCACTAAGTCCAAAGTAATAGTTGGTAAAAGAATCTCAGTGTTTCTTGTTACATTGTTTGAACAAGCAGAATGTCCCATGAAAGTGGCATTTTCTTGATTACCTTTGTTTGGGGGAGGTATCTTTTGAGTTTGAGTACTATTATTTGGACACTTTGGTGAATCACACATTGATGAGACATGTCGTAAACTTTTACAAAACTTACACTTGAATCTTAACCTAGATTTACAGTCTTTCTTATAATGTCCCTGGCCAGTACACTTTTTACACAGGTTCAACTGTTCACATCTTTTAGCCCTTTGGTTAAAGTCTGAATATTTGTCACACCCAGTACTACTGTGTTCATTACTTGCACAAAATTTGCAATGTGGTGTGTAAGTTGAGGCAGCAGTTACATTAAAGTTCTGTAATGTAGGTGTTCGTGTATTATAGTTGGTCACATTTGATTCTACAGTATCAAGTTTTGTCTGTTTGGCTGTAGCTAGTTGGTCTCTGGGAACAGTCTTTGGTTTATCCATAGTCTGGGTCTTATGTGTTGGAAAATCTCTCAAGTTGTAATTAGTTAGGATATTGGGGAAGTGTTGTCTTATTTGTGCTAAATTAGGATAATTTTCTCCCGTCTTTAGAATTAAATTATCTTTAACCCTCGAAGGAAGGCACCTAAGTACTATGCTTTGTATAAGCCAAGATGAAGTTTTAATATCTATCTCATTGCTAACCAGTTGTCCTATAATAGCTTCTAATTTTGTATAAAATTTTCCATATCACTATGGTTGTCTTTTATGGGTGCAAATTCAAAAATTTGTTGAGATAATTCATATACAATCATATCTTTATAAATGTAATTACGTTTTAAAAGATCAATAGCTACTTCATATGAATCCCCTACGGCTGGTAAATAGGCTATTAGGTTATAGGCTGGGCCTTTAAGGGAACTAGTTAAGTAACTAAACTTTTCAACAGTTGAAATATAAGGTTTATTACCTATTAAATTCTCAAATTTGTCAATGAAAGATGGGAATTGTACCGTGTCCCCTTCAAATGTTGGTACTAGCAAAATGGGTAACTGAGCCCTCAATTCTTGTGACTCAGGATTTTGCATGCCACTTAAATTTTGTTGAAGGTTAGCCCTACTTTGATTAAAATCAGAATTAGGTTTTTTTGGTGTTAAGTCAGTCAACCGAGACCGTAGTTCCCTTATTTGCTGTTCAATTGAGCTTACCTGATCATCATCATCAGCGTAAAGGTCTATCAATTGTTCTTCAGCCATTTCGGATTCAACTAACTCTGAAATACTCTCATTAATGGCTATTATTTCCTTCTTTTTAATTTCTAATTTAATAATTACACACTCTATATTTTTCTTACCTGGTTGTGTAATATTGTTAAAAGTGTTCACAGCCTTTGTAACAGCTCCCAACTTTGCCCCCCTTTTCTTTTTTAACTTTTTCAATTCTGCACTGTCCATGTCTAAGTCAAAATTGTTTAACTGGGGATCGTAATGAAATAGAGGACAAGAAGAAATTACCAGAGAAGAGAGAGAACAGACAAAACAGTCAAGTTTAAATTTGGTTTAATCCCCCCCAAGTACTTGTGTCAGTCAGGTCTAAGCTTATAAGAGAATGAGACTCCTTAAATGTAAATGTTTCCTAGTTAGGCCCTAGGTTGTAGACCTAATTAGGCTTGATTAGCTTAGGCTTAGGCTAGACTTAGTCTATTTAGCCTAATTCTGCAATTTTTTGTTAAGTAAGCTTAAGGTTTGTAAATTCCCCACACACGGACCACCAATGCGAAAAATGCTCTGTATGAATTGGTCCACAATTAACCCACCCCTTATATCTCCAGTCTAACTATAGAGTAGATCAAGTCTAGCCTAGAGGGGTCAGCCTAGAGATTCCGGAAATGGTCCAGAGCGGGCAGATAAATTGAGGTCCACAGTAGGATTCCTCACAAGAATTAGGTTAGGGCAATCTACCTTCACCTTTGTTAAGCTATGAGTTGATGCTGGGTCTTAGGCCACAATGTAGGCCTAACTTGTCTGACCCAGCTTAATTTAATGAGATTAACTTTGGTGTAAAAACTCAATTAGTCACTTACTTTTTGTTATCGGAGTGTCTCCCTTCTCCGGTTATGTTTTCGAGAGCGTACTTTGCTGGTACGTCCTCTCGCCCCGTTCTTCGTTTTCGTTCCTCCCTTTGTTCTCCTCTTCGCGGGGCTTTTCGTACCAGCGTTGTCTTGGTTTATTCCTCGGTTGGTTGAGCGGTAATGTATCCTTATTACCGAGCACGCTCCTCCCACACAGTATATAAATACTAGTGTGGAGAATAACTCTGGTGAGCAACCAATTGGTTTCATCCACCCAGTTATTGACATAAAAGGAATTTAATGATTGTTAGATTAACTACCTACCTACTCAGTGAACCATTTTCGTTACCTCCCAACTACCCACTCATCAGTTTTCCATAGTCTTTTTCAACTCGATCCTGTTGTTTTGAATTCCTTCAGAACAGATTTAGATAAGAAAGGTAGAACGCTAAATCTTTGGTAAATTTGTATGCCACCATAATAACTTGTATTTTTCAATTTTTATATACAAAAAAAATAGGGCAGTGCTAAAACCTGGGCAGATTTCCAGTATAAATTTGTATATATTTTTATTTTTTTTTTTTATCTATAACATTGGTTGGAAACAATTCTTTTAATCTTGTGCTAAAAATTGATAATTGTTCA